>JAFFZR010027461.1:0-48492 GCA_018397195.1 Lethrus apterus | reverse complement strand
ATAAAACAAGCCGAAATTCGACTTATAAAGAAAACGTAAAATTTTGTTTTGAATTTTATTTTTTTGAAAGAGTTCAGAGTATCGTAAAAGCTAACAGCAACGGAAAACAATTACTTTATTCAACTCATTTTTTTAAAAGATGATTCCAACTTTGAAAATCTTTTTTGTTTAAAACGTCAAGCTAACATTTTCTTGAAAACTTAAAGCAAACACCAAAAAAATCATTTAAACTTGGAAAGATTCGATCGACGTTCAAAGCACGAAAAATAAACCGTGTGTCGGCGTAACCACAAACGACGGTGTTTACAAGCATTCGTACAATTAAAGAGCTCCGCTGGGATTCGTAGTCCAGCGACGACGTTATTTGCAATGGGCTGCCCGCCTCAAATAAAATATTTGCAGACGGATCACCTCGAACTCGTCCTATGTCTACTTTTGGACGCACAAGCGCATTAAATTATTTAGAATTAGAGTTAAAATATGAGTTAATTATGATAATTTGTAGATTCCTTCGAAAACGATTTGAAGAAAATTAAAATATTGAATTTGAAAACATATTTAAAACCACAAGAAAACATTTATTGGAACAATAACTTTTTAAAAATTTTATACTCTTAAGCTACCCACTCGAAAGTAAAGTTTTTAATTTACGTCGGCAGGTTAATAAGGAAGTTAAACATTTCAGACTATTGGGGATACCATTTCATATCTTAGCGATGTTATAGGAGAAGGAACTTTCATAAAGACCATTGGATGATATTGGATTAATGTACAAGATCGAGGGTGTGAATTATGTGGAAGAGAGGAAGCTAGGTGGGAACGTTTGTGGGGTGAATGTGACTGAATGGGAGGGACAGTTGAAGAAGTAGAAGAGGGAGAAACTGGTTTTCTTAAAAGAGCAAAAGGGGAAAACTCAAACAAGAAAGCAAAAAGGAGGAGTCAACCGTAACCGCAAGCCCACATCATGCTTTTTTAGAAATATGATAAATATTTCTTCCCTTGAACACGTCCAATTAAAAAATGGTAAGACGTGTAGTGATGATACCATACAATGCAGGCGTATTCTACTTTGCTTCTCACGTAAGCGAGATTTTTCAGGGCTGCATCACCGAAAGGGCGCAGGTTTTCATAATAAAGCCTAACGGATAAACACGCATTTCGTATGTGAGGCTCAAAGGATAAGTGAGAATCGAAGAGTATTCCAAGGTCCATTACAAAATCTCTGCTCCCACAGAGTACAAAGCACTAAAAGGACGTGTTGGACGCGATTATGTAACAACAAAACATTTATCCGTGTTAATTTTCGGTTTGTTAATACAACGTGGTGTTGTACCGTGATTTCCCAATGAAGCTTTAAATCATCAGCATAAGCTAGGATAAGACAATCAAGCATGCTTAAAAGATTACCAATAAAAAAGAAGAAAATACCCAACCCAACCCCAAATCCAAATATGCAAAAACCCACATTGTCCCACATTGAAGGGTGTGTCAGAAAAAAAAGAATTTAAAAAAAAATAATGATTCATCGACAATTGAAGGTTATTTTGCAACATTTAATGTTGGTTCCGCGAAAAGAAGTTGATTTTCAAAGCGACACATATCGAAATGGACACACTACCGTACATTGAACCGAAAAACCCACACGAGAAAAATTAAATTGTTCGCAAATTTAAATGAAGATAGAACCGCCGTTTCTGCGGATTTGGGTTTGGGTTAAGGTCAGCTATCACCTATTGAAATAGTGGTACATCAAAGTGACCTTGAATATCACCGAAGATGTAGGAAAAATCTTTATTTGCTGATAAAACAAATGGCCAAAGTTATTTTTCAAAATGGAGCCTTTAATTTATTAATGATTAGCTGTCTGTTCTTATAAAATAACCAATAACCAATAATAATAGCCAAAATTCCAATAAACATATACGGAAATTGTAAAAAATTATTTTAAACTTTATTTTAACTTAAAAAAAAATAATCGCATGCTGGTTTACCAGTGCAATTCCAAGTACGATTTCAGTAATAATACGATGAGTATTCATCGCGGCGAACTGTAAAATAGCCCAATACCTGATCGAGTCTTAAAACTTTTGTGGCAAAATATTTTAACACGTGAAATTTTAGTTTCATTTATTTAATTGATTTGCCGCCTTCATTTTATATTTTCGAATATATGTGTCAGTGTCCGGGCTCCAGTTATAACACTCTTATTCTTAATCTTAATCAATGTAAATGTGTAAATAATAATAGCATTTATAGCACTGGTGAATAATGAATTTTTATTCCAATTGTTGCATAAATAATTAGTTTTGTTACTCTCATTATTAGGGAGAGAATAGGAAATCTTACAAACATGGTCGATATATAAGTTGTTGAATTTCAAATGAAAGGAAAGCCTGTTTCAGACGAGGTGCATCAGACAGAAATATCCGGTAGGCCGTACGGTGTTGTACGTGTATTTAACACCCCAGGAAGACTGCAGGACTGGTGGATCCACGACGTCGGTGATTTACGACGGTCATGCATCATCCCTACGACAGCCCAATTCGAGACAAGCTGCTCGACAAAAGGTCAAACCAGGCGACGGAATCGTTATCGCTTCGTACTGTTTGGACGCGCCGAATTGGCTCTTTCTTCCGCGTTATTGTGCATATTAAAACGTCCAAAATGCCAAACTTCTTCACAAATATTCATATTCGTTTGACAAACTTCTAAAAAAAAAAAAAAAAAACGAATTAATTAGCTGAATAACAAAAACAATAATATATTATTGCTTATTAGCAGATAGGTGCATTCATTAAATATTCATAAAAAAGTAAATAAAATTTAATTGTTAACAAAACAATTCCAATTTTTCCAAACTTTACATCAAACCGTTTCAAATTTACATTCGTGGCACTAACCCCCCCCCCATCAAATAGACGTTCGCCCCGTCAGTCATAAGAAATCTTCCGTCGTTCAGCGACAAAGAGGTCACCATCGAAGCGCATGTCATTTCCACGTTTAAATGCGAACAAATAAGTGAGGAAAATGTGCTCCTCGCAGATAACACTAAAAGACCATCCCGTTCTTTATTTCACTTGCAAAAATAACGCTCATTTCAATGTGCGACGTCGAACAAAAGCGACAACTTGATGACGTTTTTGAAGCGATCCGGGCGTAAAAAGTGGCAATATGGACTAATTTAAAATTCCGAACGGAGACGGTGTGGAGAAGGTGAAATTATATTTTCAAATTGCGGGAATAAATAGGATTAGCTTCGAAACATTTTTCTTCCCTTCGTACACAAGAATCGCATTAGATTCCTTAACATAAATTATGTGCGACGGTAAATAAATGAAAATTATAAAAAGTCGAAAAGTAAAATGATTAAAATGTTTAAAAAATGTATAAATAAAAGAGTTGAATTTTATTAATTTCATAAATTTAAGTGAATTAAGCGATTTTCCGCTACCAAAAGCACAATATTTCGTCGAGCGAATGCAAGAGACCGAAGAAACGTTTCCCATTAATTCTTTTGTCGCGATGCCATTTTGTTTTTGATTTTTACCGCGTGTACCGGACCGGATATAACTAATGGCGGCAAAACGTACTAATACGGAGAGATAAAGAAGACTTTAGTTTATTTTATAAGCTTTTAGCGTTGTATCTGCAGCACGAAACGTCCGTTCGTATCGTCCGCAATAAATTACCGGATTCCTTTTCGTTAGCGCAGGAAAAGTTCGACGGTTACGAAGGGCACGAAAATTATCGTTCGTTCGCGGTATCCTTGGAGATTCTATTAGAACGTTGCGGTTGTATAGCCCATATAATATCGAGAGCCGGCTAGGGCACAAACAATAAGGCTAATGTTTCTATATAGCCACCCTGATCATTGCGGTCTGTATCATTTCGGTCCAATTGACCTCATCTTTTTCATTTTCGACGTTTCCCAGCATATCGAAGAGCAGCATCGCACAATGGAAAAGTTACGATGTCGTCTACATCAAAACTAATTATGACATGTAAAGCATTTCTTTAAACAAACGATTTCTTTATATTAAAAAAAGAACACAAGAATCAGTTTTGATTACAAAATAATCCAAGAAAGAAAATATCGAATAAAACTTTACAAAGTATTGAAGCTTGTTATTTAATAAGAAATCTGAGTATTCGTATTATAAAACGTTAACGCGTCACCACGTGATCACCGATTTTAAAACCTCTCCGATAGGTGGCATTGTACGTTCCGTTTAGAAATGTGTCAATTTGTCTGTCAAATTAAAATTTTTATTTCAAATTTGTTAGGTACACTTTATTATATAACGAATTAATTACCATTCTTTGGTAATTTGGCGCCCAACAACCAATTGAATCTGATAAATAAAATATATTTTTTTTTAATTTTAATTTCAAATAACAAAAGAAAAGATTTTCACAAAAGAGAAATAGTATTTGGATATCCCCAGAAATCCATTGTGCGACCCGGAATAAGAGTTAGTTAAAAAGGTAAGATATTTAACATTTAAAATTTTGTTGCCTTACATAGTGGCACATTCAAAACTGTACAATAACATCACATAAAGTACCCAACGTGTCAGCAACATTACATATTAATTTAGCGTCCAACATTGAGGAAACATCACTAAGTATTTGGCGCCCAACGTGGGGAACATTACATACATCACAATATGTAAAGAGATTTAGCGAGAAAAGAACATTGAAGATATTTAGCAGCGTATAGACTGAGAAATAAAACATCATTTAAAAAATAATTTCCCTGCACGAGTGCAAAAATCGAATGTAAAAGTTACAAGCTGGAAACTAATTAAATTTTTTGCAATTCTATTCAACTTTAAATTATTAAAAAATTAAGATATTCACAAAATGAAATTGTTTGGACGTATATCGTCTTATAAAAAATTCTCCTACTTCCGACCTTTCCAGTCTCAACAGCAACGCTCCAATTAACGAAAAGATCCGAGTTTCAAACTTTATTTACGCGGCGAAAATATATCGTTTGAAAAGTTGTATAATCGCTTGCTCTGTTGTTGTGTTTACTTGTTCTGCAGGCTCTAAGCAGATTACTAATTAATCTTTCGTACCGCAGAGTAGAAAATTTGAGAAATATTTACCTTCTTGTTTAAAATACTCTTAACGTAGTAGATTTTGTATATATTATTAATTTTTTTGTTTTTAAAGTAAATTTTAATAATTACCTACGTTAGGGTGACCAGATTGCCAATCCACTAATGCTGTACACACATTCAAACTTCAAACTACCGCTACCCTCTCTCGAATTAAATATGTAGCTAGAAACACTGACGTATGGTTGGGTTCGCTACGTACTTGAAATTTAAAAGGTAATTATTAAGAGTACATTTAGAGTACAAAGACATATAGATATATTGGATGTGGGTTGGGCTCGTTCCGTAATTAAAATTCAAACGGCGTTTTGTTGTACATTCATGCTAAATGCTGGATGTTTTGCTGTACATTCGTGAATGCTGTACAGCTTGCTATAATTTCGGAAAATACAGCGAAATGTTGTACGTATGGTTACTTTAACCTGCGCACATTATCCAACGTCAGTTTTCCCAATTTTAGATCCTAAAAGACGTTTACAAGGATGTCGACATATTTATTAATAATATTATTACATTCTTCAAAAAAACTTAATTTGAATGATGCCACACAACTTGAAATATGTTCTAACGTATTGGGTAATATTTCTTTAAAATGTGTACACCCGAGCCATTATAAAGAATAAATACGAAAACTTTGGTCACATTTGCAGTTCTCGCAATAAATTTCGTCCGCGATTATAAACAAACTTCGTAATGGTTTCGCGCGACGGAGGTGAGCGCAAAACGAAATTTGTTAAATTCATAAATGAGAAGTGCTAACACACTTATGCGGCGATAATTTATCGGAGACAATTAACACTGACGTTTACTAACTGAAGACGCATCTCCAAACTCTACAATGGCACTTTATTTTATAAACTTATTACACTACATACACGATATTCCACTAAGTTTACGAAATTAACACGGGCAAGTTTCTCGCTTAATTGTTATAGTTTGTACGAAGACGCTTAATTTTCCGAAATTAAAAACAACACGGCTCATGGAAGGGTTAATCAACGAAAATTGGTATTTTCAATTAGACATCCGTCCATACGGAATCATTGTGTACGAACGTTCAAAATTAACTGGATTAGTTATCGCCAAGAGGTAAATTAATACACTTGGAACAAAGCATGAGGAATCCATAAACAGTTTGAAACTTCAATACTACGAAGATCTAGAAATTAATTATTTAATTTGTTTATGTTTTAACTGACACACTGTTGTGATATTTATTAGCAGTTTACCTTTAATAAAAATTTTTAAAATATTTTTCACCATTGCATATTATATAATTACTTGTATTGGAATAAGATTTAAAAGTATGAGGATGTTAAATAAAATAAACGGATTATTAAATAAAAAAATGTATTAAACTAACTAAATTATTTACAGATTTAATTTTTACCTTTAAAAAATTAAATAATTAATTTAATCTATAATTATATCAGCAATTGATCATGTATTCTAGTGCCATGTATTTATTCAAAATAAATGTTGGTACCACTTGCAACTTCACATCAATGAAAGTGCATGTTACGAAGTGACAATCGATATTTGTCGATACATAATCTCTAAGATAATATCCCCCCCCTATTTTACTCTTCGTCCACCTTAATATATCCAGAGCTGCTCTTGTTTTGTCCAAGGCCCGTCTCCAGTTCCTACCCCCTCTCCAGTCGACACCCGGTTCTTCCCAACCTATACATTCATTCCACCAGTGCCCCCATTCGTCCAGCCCTACACCACAAAAGCGACAGCTTCGGTTCGTTCCCACATCTAAAACGGGCAATGATCTTTCCTCACCTCCTCGGAAACCGCCCCGTAGGTAGCTCGGGCCCCCATTGCCTGCCTGGATGAACATATATTTTGCGTTATACTGGGACCTCTCTATGCTCCCTAATCTACCTTGTCTGTTCACCTCTATCCATCTTCCCACCACCTTCTTTAGGACTTCCCCACCACCCTTAGCCACTCTCTCCACCTCCATCATCGACCATCCTGCCTTCCGATACCTGTCCACCCTGCCCGTTTCCCATCTCGACAGCACAACATCTCCACCCTCTCTTACTCCCCTCCTCTCGATCTCCTCTAGGGCTAATCTCCCCCAACTCCCCCTACTCTTCTGCCTCAACTCTGCCTCATATCTCAGCGCTCTTCTGCCTGCCTCCACTTCCAGCCTCTCCTGACCCGTCTCTTCTAATAAAATGTACTCTGGGGTGGAGCGTTCCAGCTTCAGTGCTCTTTTCAACCCCCCCTGTAGCGTTTGTTCTAGTACTTTAAATTCCCTCATACCCCACACTTCGGCTCCGTATAGCAATATGTTACCCACGCAGCACCTCCATACCTTTATCCATTCTTTCAAATTACCCTCCCTTTTATCCCATATCGCCCTTTTCAATCCCTCTTATTTTAATAATAGAAATCAAAATTTACTTCATAGTAAGTATTGTTATGTGTGTAATTGATAATTAATAACCATACATCAATTAATGCGTTATTTACTTTCAGTTACTTGAAGTTGTGTCCACATCATAATCTAACCTCAAATTTTGAAAATAAACACGACTATAAACCGTAAGTTTAACCTTTAATATTAAATTATAATTACATGAAACAATCCTTCATGAATTATTGTTCTTAATTGTGTTTACAAAAAATTAATATTGTTTTAAAATATTTAAACAACTTCAAAAATATTTTAATACACAATTCAATTGTGTGATTAATACATTATAAATCAACTCACCTAATTAATGTTGAGTATCCTCACTCACTTACTACTAATCGGAGCACAAACACACTCGGAGATCACTTCCCAAGCACAAACCAACTGGCAGCAGTTCTTTCCGATTTTAGTTCCTTTCGGAGGGGTGAGTCACATACGACTCGTTTATCTACGTTGCGTTCGTCCTTTTATAGGTAAAGTTATTAACAAAACTATTTCTATAAAAACCAAAATGTATACTGCTTCCTTGTTGACGGAATTTAAAATTACAACTTTCAGACGCTAAATGTAGCCCTAATGCAAAAAATGCTAAATGTAGCTTCTAAACTTTAAAAATTATGTACTTATAATTTAATTTAAAAGAAAATTTAAAACAATTAATCTTTCGTGGTTGAAATAACTAAATTAATCCTTCATTGATAAACAATAGTTAATATTAGATAAGAGAAATTAAAAAAAAAAAAAATTTCTTATACATTTATCCTGATTTTCATCAGTACCACAGGTTAGTACCTCCTGATTAGGTTTTCTACGTTTTCTTAATCCTTTTGGAACAAATACTGAAAGAGATTGGGGCAAATCTCAGCACTCGGCAGAAAAAAATCCGAAGATAAATAATAAACAAAGTTATCACCATCAGTAGAAGACATCAAACTGCAGTTTAGATGAAAGCACTGTGTTAAACCATAACCAAAAGTTGAAGAGGAAATTGTCAAAATCAAAAACAAACCAACAAAAAAAAATACAGAATTCGATAAACAACTATTTCCATCATACATACATTGGAATAAATTCAAACATCCTTTAAATTCAATTATTTAAAATAACATTCAACAATCGCAATTTAGATAAGCGTTACGTCGACTGAACACAAGTTGCAACATAAAAGCGTTCGATAAAATTTCACAAACAGTCGATAAAATTGCACAGTCGAAGATAATCCTCGACGATACAAATCTGCGCTTACACATTTGCATATAGCATCCTAAATGTAGGCGATTATCCGGAAATCGACCGTTTCGTATTCCGACGCGCCGCACCGCCCCGTCCGCTAGGTAGACGGATATCTCCCACATAAAGTTGATTACATTAGTCGCATGGAGCTGATGGCCACTTACTTTGACATATAAAGATTGTCTCCTCACACCATTTGAAACAATCCGCCGACGAGTACAGAACTTACTCGACTAGACTTTCAATTAAATTGGACGAATTTATCTTGGCAGTTGGGAGAGAGGAAACTATGATGTTACTTATTTCGATGAAAAATGTTCTGTTTGGTGTAGTACGTAAGTGATGCGATATTTCTTCGTCTACGATTCATCAAAGAGGTTTTACTTCCGTTTCGATATTTTATATAGAAATTTACGGAAATTGATTTATGTTCGAAAATTCCAAATAAATTATTATAAAATTTACTACACATAGATAATTACAAATGCTTTGAATAAATTTCCAAACAATTTCCACGTCCATCGAAAAGTACGTTGTTTAATTATATGCTAATCAAGCGTATTTAATCGCATGCATTATTAAAATATCACTAACGCTCTAATGACCTTATTTTTCAATATTCATTAAACGAACTATATTTTACATTTATCGGTCAAATGAAACCTAATTGCAATTAATAGGATTCAAACTAATCATAAAGCTGAAATTTGAAACAGACGTTCCCACATAAATAGGGTCGACAAGACGACCAAATTACTTTATATTTATGTACCGAAGATACGAATGAATTAAGAAATTCGTTAGTGGATTGCCGGCAGGGGGTAAGAACTCCTATAATACATTTTCATTTGTGTTTCGTGAGGGAGAGGTTCGTTCAACTGAGGGGATTACATGAATTAGATAATTAAATGTGACAAAGCGTGTTGTAATATTATGATAATTTATGTAAAATCAAGGGGTCAGATTAGAAAATATTTTTCTCTGTCGGATTTCCAATAAAATTTAATTGCATGAAAGTAACGAGATAATTGTTTTATTACGACGATTGATGGCTAAGTTTGGATCAATTTTGAATTTGAATTAAACATTAAATAAATTCCAAATAGAAATGTAAACAAAAAATATAAAGTGAAATAATTATTAAAGAAAAATTGAATAAAATGAATGTTACGGAGAAAATTCTAAATATGAAGATAAACTGAAAGAAAAATACAAATGAATAGAACTTAATCCCATAATGGGTGTGATAGTGAATTGAAAATTAGAAAATTTATTTCCTGTGTTTGCTATTTAAATTGTGAAATGTGTGAAAAAATTAAATAAGATAAATTTTTCATGTAACTTTAATTAAGACTAACTTGTTGCCACATAGGTATTAGAAAAATTTACATAAATAATTGCTTAGAATATTTTTTCCTTTTTCGATAACAATCTCGACAATTATTGTAAAATGTCCATTCAGTTAGATACGTTTCCCATGAACTAAATTAAACGTTAATGAAGGTTTTCGGTGTCAAGATTGACACAAAATATAAAGCCAAGATTCATTAGGATAAAGCGCTGTTTGTTTAATTACAAAGTGACTACAAGACCGTCTGTCCCTAATTAACTAGATACACCTCACGAGGCCACCACGGTAGCTTAATTACGGCCAATCAGGATTATATGCGGGGGATTCATGTACTTATAGTTCCCGATGTTGCCTCCTAAACGTCCGATATAAACTATTGCAATCGGGAGAGTTGCCCTGGAACCGAGGTGGCTCCGAGTTCGGCGGTTTCGAAACATGCTCGAACATTATGAGAAACATAAATTTACGACGAATTCCGCACCACTATTCTCGATATTGTTGTCTCGGAACAATCGAAATATTCAACACATAGTTTGTTTCTGGTAATAATTTCGACGGTTGAATGTGTGCAAATCAGACACACAGGCTACACTGAAACTTTATTTAGGTGCGTTGCAAAACCTATAAATTGCAAATGTATTTTTCCCGAAAAGCTTGTACACAATAACGTAAATTTTAATTACAAACTAACAAACAATATTGTATAAAATCAGCAAATTAAAACAAAAAAATACAAATTTGTATAAATGCATAATTTCATCATTTTACCGTATATATTTTTAATGAAAAGCTAATATTTTTCATTGTTGTTTACGTTCATTTGATAAATTAAAATGTTTAATATAAATAAGCATGCATTTATTCGTTCAATAAATTTGTTCATTTCAAAAAAATAAACAATAATAAACAAAACATAATTTGTGGGCAAGATTAAATATAACGAATATAGGAGGGAAGTCCGTAACGATCTGAAGGAGCCGAAAAGGCGCGAGATCTCTGCTGGTAGGGTGCCATAATCAGAGGTTTGCAAGCCCGCCCGAAGCTCACAGAATGCCGGCATAATTATCACCTTTCAACGGTTGCCGCATTCCAACAATAAAGTAGTTAGTGATGCCCCTGCCGCACTTATATCTCGTTACCCGCAGGCTTGCTTTTTATGTGATTATTTTTCATTTAATCCGAAGAAGACGAACACGCTAGGGTGGGCTGGTACGTAATGTTTGCTCACAATAAATTCCAATACGAAGGGGAAACGCAAACACGACACGTTTTTTTCCCATTAACTTGACACGCAAATAAAAAAAAAATGATGTTGCAAACATGCAATTTTTGAGTTGCATTATTTCTTGTATAATTTGACAACGACTTTTACCAATCCTCTTACCGAGGAAAATTTTAAAAAATTATATTTATTATTATTTATTTAATATTGCAAATTGCAAATAGCAGATGACGATCTACATATTGCTGTGTTATTTAGTGTAGATATAATTATTAATTATACTATTTAACGATAAATGTCAATTATGATACTTAATGTTAAATATATATCGTTCTTTTCGGTCTATCTTTTATCTTCATTTAGTTAATTGTTATTAATTTAACGAGACGCTAAAGAAGTATTTAATTTTAAATTTGATAGCTACAATTAGCATTTTCGTATTAGGGGTACATTTAGTGTTTGAAAATTGTAAATTTATTTTACTCAAAAGGCATGAGTTGTGGACATTTTGGTTTTTGTAGAAATTGTTTTTATGAATAAATTTACCTATAAAAGGACGAACACGACGTTAAAACACCAGTCGTATTGTGACTCACCTTCTGAAAGGAACAAAACCGGTAAGACCGTGTAAGCTTGTGCTTCGGAAGTGATCTTCAAGTGTGTTTGTGCTCCGATCAATAGTAAGTGAGTAAGGATACTCAAAATACTAATTGGGTGAGTTGATTTATAATTGTAACAATCAATCTAAACACATTTGAGGTTAATTATTTATGAAGAAGTGTTTCATGTAATTATAACTAAATATTAAAGGCTAACTTACGATTTTATCGTCGTGTTTACATCCAAACGTTGCACTTACGTTAAATAAATTTGAGGTTAGGTTATGGTGCTGACATAATTTTATTTAACTGAAAGCATATATTGGATCAACTGATGTGTGGTCAATGATTATCAATTATACACATAACAATATTTACGTTGAAGTTAATTTTTGATTTCTATTATCAAAATAATTTGTTGTGTAATATTGAATGTTGTGTAATATTGAATGTTGTGTAATATTGTATGTCATTTTTGCAACGTGAACATTCATTGAGGTGAAGTTGTCTCCCATTTATATACATATATATTAATAAATCGTTTTTTTGAATTTGCAACTTGTTGACGGGGCCTGTATATAATAAGCATAGAAAATTATTTAATAATATCCAATTTTTCTAAAAACTAGTTATATTTTAATAAGTGACGCGAGAGTCGTCACAGTTAATACTGCGCAAATAACAAGCAAGAATAAATAAAATTCCTCATTATTTTCAAACGTGGAACGTAGTTATTTTCAAGTGTGAGCATGACAGAATCCGGAAATTAGTTTCGTCACCCACACATTACCTTATGCACATAGGTAATTTTTGATGTAAGTTAATTCCGCTCGACGTTTTAATTTCCTTTTTTTTTTTTTTTTTGAGGAAAAATTAGTTTCTTATACGAAGTGGAAATTTTGATGCCTTTTTAGTTATTAAAGTGTTATTGTATGACGTGGCATGCTTTTAATGATTTTTTAAAAATATTTCTATTTATTTATCGATTTCTTCAGTTGAGTACTTGATTTTTTTGCAACATTGAAATGGTTATTGATTACCAATGGAACCTATATTAAATGTTGACCAAAGTGGCAAACAATTCAATATGTGGGTTTGGGTTTATCTTTTTATGTGGAATTTGCTTAGAATTGATTGGTAAATTCATTCCAATCAAACTCAGCGTGAACTTCCCTTAAACCCAATCTTTTTGAATTCTATTAAGTTGGGTTTGATTAGACTTTGTCAAAATTCCTAATGGTTGCTCAATCGATTTCTTTAAATTCTGTTACATGTAATTGCTTCGTTATAGCCTCCAGTATTCCTTCCAGATTCCTTCCAATTACCATTTGAAACAAATCGAACAAATTACATATACCCAGTATATAATTTTCCAGTTTGCCACATACGTCGTCAATTAAAATTATTAAAAATCCGCAACACAAAAACCAACGATAACAGTTGTTTTTGTGGTACGCGACCACATAAATCAATGCGTAATCCACAGTCGACCGCGATCGTATGTAATTACGTCGTAAAAAAAAACGAAAGAATCGAAGACATCCCAACCACTTATAAAATCCAGACGATTAGCATAACAAACCGGCCATACAATAAAATGATACTCGTCCCTAGATGGAACGATAATGAAATTATGGGCAATAAACGGGATAGACAGTTGTTATAATAACGTCCATTAAACGAACACAGCGTGAAATTTTCGTTTATGGTCGCCCGTCCGAAACTCGAAGGTACTTAATTTGGCCTTAACCGCTTCCAAATATTCGTTAAGTGTTGCCGCTAAACGCTTACGTTTGTTTGAACACATGTTGGTTGGTGGAGCGAAATTCGGACGTAAAATGTCCATTTGCGGTTTGAAACTGCGCCAACACAAAAACCGAAAACAACATTAATTTAAATGTCTTTTTACAGAATCTTACAATAATATAGAAACAATGACCATCACCGAATCGAAATACTATTTATGGAATTTTTTCTTTAAAACAAATATTATAATCCCAATTCGAAGCGACTGAGAATTTTAGGTAGAAAATTAATGGCGAATAATACCTAATTTTTTTTCAGGATGAAATTGAAGATCTATTTAGGGGTGCAATTCCATTTAGCCTCGAGCGCCGAATCAAGTATGCCCAATCATAACAAATAACTTTAAACATTAGTTATATAACACAGTTAAACTAATAATTGAGGGTTTCATTTTGTGGCCCAAAACAATCGTAAAATCCCATGTTTACAATTTTACGAGACTTTAAAAGCGCAACGTCGCCATAAATCAAAGTCGGTCGGGAAACAAATCCAAATAAAGATGGATCCCTCTTACATTATAGAGGTAATCTAACTGCACACGTTGTGAAAGCCTCTATCTTGTCGTCCAGCCAGATTTTGATTTATCATCCTAATTATGTTTATTTTCTTAAACGAATTTCGGTTTGTTTTGTTTTGTTATTTCAGTGCGTTCACGTGTTTACGTTGTTAAATGTGTAATTAAATCATTATATGAACGTTTTAGTTAAATGGCGCCCTAAGGTACTGGATACACATAGTTGGGTGAAATATTTTTTTGATGTATTTTTCAGTTTTTATATTTGAAACAAGGAACCTAATCCAACCCAACCAACTCCTCACCCCCCACATAAAAATATCATATTTGTAATAAAAATTAAAATATCATAAATTTTTAATTAATCGAAAACAAGTACGGGAATAGTAAGAAATTAAAAAAAAAGACAGATTGTTTAATGACATATTCTTACAACGAAAATTCAAATAAATATTAAACCCAAAATTTGAAAAAAAAAAAACCATGAAGAAAATTAAAGATAATTAAAATTATGTAAACGAATAAAAAAAAAACAATCCATTTGTGATTATTGCCCAATTCTTGGTAAAAACTTGACATGCACATTCAGATAGATATTTCAATTACATCATTAATCTTTGAATTTTGTTACTAAATATTAATGCGTATTAAAACAGTCTGATATAAAGATGAAAGTTATGACCAGAATTATACATAAAAAAGGAACCGAAGAAAACATTTTGGAGATTTAGGCAAGGAAACCAGGGAAAAAAATTGAAATTGGTAACTGGAAGTTGCGTGCAAGGATAACAACTAAAGAATAATTTTTAACGACACTTTTTTTAAATGCGTTTTCATGCATATCCAATAATTTCCGAGTGTTCACGGCGTTCTGACCCCTCTCACCATCGTCACCGGCAACGCGCTGCCCACACAGACTGAGTTACGTGTTCTTGAACGCGAAAATTACACGTTAACTTTACGACCAACCCTCGTATATAACGTAAACTTACTTGGTCATTTCGAAAAATCGTCGAAGTTATCTCTTATGGAAGCTACGAGTTAAAGAAATCGAAACAAATGGCTTGAAATCTTTAAATTGCTCCCTGGTTTACACACGAACCCAAATTACAATCGGATTGAATTTATGAGGTCATTTCGAAAAGTCGTCGACGTTATGTCTTAGGAAAGCTACGAGTTAAAACGAAAAACAAATAACTTGAAATATTTAAACCCAGCGAGCAAGGTTTTCTCATGAACCCAAATTACAGATCGGATTGAATTTGTTCAACAGTTTAGTGCTGATTTCGCTGAAGTTGTTGGAATTGGATTAAATTTGATTAGTGGCATAAAGTGTGTCGTGTCATCTACGTTTATTTAATTTTTAATCGAATTTGTTTCAAAGGATGAAGTTGGATTGAATTAACCGTCTGTTGGATTAGGTTGAAATTATTTTGATTAGTTTGGGTTCACTGGATTATTTTGAATTGCCCCTTCAAATTTACTTTCAGTTTGTATTTTAAAGAAAATATTGAGTTGTTTAGGAGTGGATTTTGTTGGGTTAAAGTATGTGGGATTGTGTTGGAGTTTTGTGGCAAACGTGAGTTCATTCTGTGGATATATGGCCGCAACAATATTTATATTAAACCTTCGCAACACCGACCGCGTTGACCTAATAAATTACCGACAAAATATTACACCCGGATTACGTTAGATCTTAATTTGAATTTTAAATCGAACGAACGGTACTACACAAAGTCCGAAATTGCCGAAATGAAAATTGTAAATTATTTATTTATCAGTCATGTTTTGCTTTCAATTGTTTAGATTCGCTAACGAAATAGAAATCGATTGTTTAAATAAGAATGAAGTTCGTGCTTGAACGAGGTAGATGAGTAAAAATAACTTTGGAAGGATATCGAAACCTAATGGACGTATAAATGTATCAGTTGGAGGAATAAGGAAAAGGATGATTGGAATTATTAATATTACCAACATTCAATGACAAAAATCGTGGTATAAAATATATTCCAGTTAAGAGGAATTTTGCGGATAAAACACTCTGCGTAATTGTTGTAGTGCTTTACGAATAAAGGAGAAAAAATAAAAAACAAATTTAAATTAATGTTAAACTAGTGTATGTTCATTATGGGTTGACCTTTGAAGCCAGTGCAGCTGAAATATTTAATTAATCTTTTCCGAGATATTTTTAAAGTTGAATAATGATCCGTTTTGTTCCCGTTACGTAATTCATGGTAATTAAACATACTATTTTCTCATTAGACAATTACACTATCGAGTGAATAATTACCCTTTACATGGATCACGAGTTGGGCGTAAGAAACACGAAAAATAAAACAACTGGAAACTTTCAAACTTGAGCATTTAAAAGGAAGTAATTAATTTCGCGGCGTTCGAAGTGTCTTGGCGGCGATACGTCGACCCAAGACAAATTGGAAGAATTAAACTTTTCTATTTCGGGCCGCTTTAATGCATTTTATTTAACGTCGTTGACCACGAAACCGGTGGTATTGTGTGTGCGGTGGAAGAAGAATTTATGGCGGGCGTTCAATAAAGCTAATGAAGATGGGCTCCATAAATCGACGGAAAGTACAACAAAGCAAGCGTCCATAAGTCTTGAAAAAACCTCGGATGGCCTTTCTTTCGCGAGGCGATCTCCTTAATCAAATTGGACATAAAACAACTTTGCATAACGACAGGGTGGTTATGCCGTAACGAATAAAAATATTCGGAAAAACAAGTCGTTTAATAGCGGGCCCGTGAAGTTTATAGGCCGTGCGCGACTTTACTTGATCTCCGTTAAACGTAAACATTTAAATTTTTTTTACTGTTGAGTTTTATTTCCTTTTACGAAATTTTGCATAATTCGACGCCGGTGATTTAACAACGTCATTAAATCGAACACGCATTTATTGTTTGTGTTGTTTGTGACATTTAATAAAAATAAATATTTATATACCAATCTTGATTCTTAGAAATAACCAATACAATAAATTAAAAATATTGAAAATCGTAATTTCGTCCTTAAAATTTTAAGGACGAAAATCGTACAATATTTGCGTCTGAGAACTCACCTTATAAGTAATATAAATCATCATAAAAGGCAGTTCTGTGTTCTAAGAAAAACATTGCACATGCTGTATTTATTACGGTCCTATAAGGTGACTGTACTTAAACATTTACGACACTTGATATAACGATGTCTTCTTGGTCGTCTTGCAAAATGAGATTTTTACTACTCGCTACGTAAAGAAAATTTCAATCGCGTATTTTAAAATCCCCACGGGCTTAAAAAAAAGATCATTACATACTTATGTATAACTTTATTGGAATATTAATGGGAAAGAGAGCGATTTAGTTGGTTAATTTTCACCCAAAACTTCGAGTCGACCGACTCCTTCGACAAGTTCGTTTAAATATTCAATTGAAGATTAAACACTTCCAAAAGCTCCGTCGTCGTTAAAGTTAATTAATAATTGATTAAAAATACACCGTCGCGTCGCGTCGTCGAGCGGACACTTCGAGCTATTTAAACAAAACAGAAAAAATCGCATATGAAAAGTTTTATACGTTTAAGATTTTTTTATGGATATTAACACAAACAAAAAATAAAATCGTTCGCATTGAACATGAAACAAAATGTAATTAAATAAATAGTTTAAACATACGAAACAGCAATTTATTTATTTTTTCAAATTTGTTGCATTTGATGTTGAAATATTCCTCGATAGACAATCCATTTAAATTAAATTTCCAGTTTAATTAACGTTGTTCATCCGGTGTAAAAAAAAAAACGACAAAACATCAAATATCCATTAAACATACATTTTGGATTTATTTCTATGCAAAGGTAAAGGTCGGGCGTCGGCCTGAAGAAGCAGCACTACCAATAATGAGCGAACATGTTTTCGGACACAAATTTAAATTTAAATGCTCTTTGTAAGGGACAAAGTGTACATAGAGAGTAATTTCTCTCGGGACTTGTGGGCCAGACCCTATTTCATTTACTCGCCTTCCTTTTGCCTTTACAAGGCTCGTTTTGTACTGTAATTGCCCCGCTGCATCCTATCACTTCTTTTTAATTACATCGTTGTGCATTCGATATATTGATTCGATTATTTTCCAACGAATTCGATTCGCGTCCGACTAATTTTATTTCTGTGCGTTGAGTTTTACACGTTACACAAAAGTACGTACTGCTGTGTTATTTCCTAATGGAATAAAATAAATTTAACAATAATTAAATAAAAATATTATTATTTAGTTTAAAATAAGTATATAAAGAAAATTTTATAAAACTGTAAGAATAAGTTATGGTACATGATTGTTTAATTCTTAAATGATGACAACTTGTTGAACGAATGCACCACGGAGTATGGTGGGTTGCCGTTGACGTTGAAAATTTTCGAATTTGATTTATTCATGTTCCCTGTAACCAAAAATACGTTTTTGTTAATATGGTTGCATAATTATATGGCACGAGAGCTTGTTTCGGAGCTATTTCTAACGTTGAAAATTTTTAACTACAGTAATGCCCATTGAGGGTGCTCATAACCAAAGTTCTTACCTAAATAGTTTTTGTTGGTCCGAACTCGGCGTAGACTAGCCAGCCTGATTGTGGTTCGCTCTTGGAAAAGTTCCAAACGAGGAAGACCCTGAATTGTATAATTTTTGTTTGTAAATAATAATTTATTTTAGTTTAAGTTATTTATAAGAATTTATTGTTTTAACATCCTTACAAGATAAACCTTATTTTAATTAAAGATAAATGTTATATATCTATCGTACAAATATTATGAATTAAATTATTTTATTTTTCGTAACAAAAATCATAGCAGCACTTTTGCTGGAATTTCATGTGTGAGATTAGTTAACATTCTACTTACAATTATGCACGACTATTTCATTGCAATTGAAAATCTTTGGACCAATGCGAGATATTGCTTGACTATTTTAAATATGTTGGACAATTTTAAATGGTGAATTCAACCAAATCCGCAAAAAATGATACCACTCATTAATTTCAACATTCTGTCATTAAAATAAAAAAATATGCACTAGAAAATAACGATTTCTTAATTTTTAAAAATTTCACAGTTTTCAATAAAACGTATTGACTAAACACTTCGCATTTTCAGCGAGACGCTGACAACAGCGACGTGACTCAAACTCGAAAAGAATGATGACTCATAATCCGTCAGAGTATAAAATGAAGACGGGGTTGAAAGAGAGCGCAAAAAATTCACACCACTTCGGAGCCGTTTCCGGTCGTGTGGACGTGAAAATATTAGCTAGCTTGCCTCGCAAATAACATGTACACTTTGGCCGTAAGTCATGGCTTTAATCCTTACATTTATAATATTTAGACAGGCAGTGTGCCATGAATACTACCACAGTTCTTTGCCGTGGCGCTTTCGAACGCGCGTGCTTGATAAATTGTTATGGGAAAGTTATACACTTCACACGAAGATATTACCGACCACAATAAATATATTTACCTTTGTTGTTCTACACGCACATCAACACTTTAATATATATAACATCTTTCTTATTCAAGACGTTTAAACGCACATTTTTTTAAAATATTATTCATGATGGTATTTCACATTGTGCAAAAAATGACCATTTAAAATGATCGCAAATAATAATGCAAACCAAACTATTATCACATAAATCGCATAAATAATGTGGATCGCAAAAATCAAATGGTCGTACATCATCGGTCGTAATAAACTTGCTACGATCGTCACCGTTTGCACACAAATTTCAAAATTTTAACATTATAAAGATTTTCATTTCAAAACTTCTGGCGATTTTTATGAAACATAACTATTCGGAGAAAATATTTTATTCAAAAACATTCTACAAATAACGTTGATATTTTTTTATTTTTATTAATAGATAAATCGAAGATTTGAAACAATTTGCGAACGAAGTTAAAGGGTCAGTATAATTTCACGAGATATTTTCCGGACTTATCCATAAAACTTCTATAGTGCACATTCGCATAAGCGAGCGAATGTATAAACGTCCGGAAAAATTGAAAAATTTACATATACGGAAATGTATTCCGTGATTACTCCGTTCATTTATTTCTTACGTAAATTTGAAAACTGAACGACCAACGAGTCCCACCTCATATGTGACGGTAATAAAAATGTAAACTAAATTTGCATTCTTCTAGGACAGGAATGAGTTTAGTGCGCATAGGAAATAGTTTAGTGCACGCGATTCGTTGGCATTTCTGGTAAACTTTTATTACAAACGATGTTATAAAACATATTATGAACGTCTGTATTGGTTACAAAGTTATACTAAGTTGATAGTTTTAACTTATAATTATTAGAAAATTACAAGGTTGGATATTTACAGTTCAGGCATCGTTTTGTAAATAGCAGCATAAACTTGATTTTAGTCTCAACTTTTATGAAAAATTGTAAACACACAGAAAACACAAAATATGAGTGATTTTCGAAAATTTAACACCTGATTTTGAAATAAAATATCCATAAATTACTACACATGAAAAAATAAACAGAATGTATATGAAGCAAGGTTTTAAATCTATGCAAGCTCTAAAAAAAAAATTACCATGCCAGCCATTAATTATGTTCCCAAAACGAAACATAAATATTTAATGAAAATCGTAGACTTTCGCGACCATTGGCTGTCATATTATTAATATAATATTTTGTAACATTGATCTGTTTAATACCAGCCTAGATTCCCTCAAAAAAGCAGTAGCTAGTATAGTAGTTGGGAACTAATGTTTAATGTTCATACTTTATCGATATTTCGTGTGTATCTATAAATTATATTGTATAATTTTATTTTGTGATTTTATGTAATACAATATATTTTTACTCTGTTATTGGATATGTATCTATTGAATAAATAAATATTTTATTACTATTATTATAAATGCGGCGAGTCTTCCAAACGCATTTTAAACTTTCTTCATTATTTTCCATTTTGCTTTAGGAATTTAAAGTGTTTGGTCTATTGAAACGACGTCAAAGACGGCCAACGCCTTCCATTCCCTACTTACCCCCAAGACTCAAGGGGACACGCCGCTTTGAACGAACGATACTCGAAGGGTTAACGCCGTCGCTCAGACAAGTGGTTCAATGAAGTGTTAAAGCAAGTTTCTATAGAACCGAGACGGCTGGTTTAAAGTCACAATCAATTACCAATTTAAAGACTAAAACAGGATTTATCAAAAATTCTTAGAAAATACCGATAGGTAGAAAGCTTTCTATTTATTATGTGTTGCTGAAATATTTTATTAAAAACAACAACAAAAACCTTTTTTGTGTATCATCCTTTTATGTAAAAAAAATACACACAATTTATTTGTTTAAACAAACATTTAATGTTTACAGATCGTGGTTTAATGGACCGTTATCGTAAAAAATCTGTATATGTCTTGTATTTATCTATGCAATAATAATAAACGCGGACCCATTTATTTTTAATTTTGTTATTAACTCGACCGTGACGTATTTATCGTGCGTCGGGGAAAACCTAGCTTTCGAAACTATAAAACAATGTAATCGGATTTTTCGTTCGGTGAAAAAAGTCGCATTGAAAAGTTTCGAAAGTTGATTAAAAACTATTTTTCAATGAGTGCATTCATCGTCGAAATCGTGAATGCCTGTTGTTTTGCATTATGTGGAAAACAACGTCGTCGATGTTTAACGGCTGCATCCGTGAATTGTTCAAAATTGTTTATTTTCGTCGATTTTAGAAATTGAGATTTAATTTATATTTCCGGTGTCACCAAGTTTAAACTTATTAGTCAGCGAAATCCCCTGCATACGATTTTTTTTTTTTTTTTGATGGTACATACTTTTCCACTCAACTCAAGACTCAACTCTCTTCATCGTTCAATTCGCACGTTGCAAACTGAGTTATTAAATTAGGAGGTCTATCGTTCGTCGCGAAACACTCGGCTAAAATATACCATACTTAATGCAAATTTTATTGGTTCAAATTGCACTTAATGCCAATTTTTCCCCATTATATTTTCAAAGGAAGGAATAAATTATAAACTCGAATCGGTCGATGTAATTCGCGTCGAAGAAGTCGCCATAACGAAATTGAACTCGAACTGATCAATGATGTCATTCGTCGTTCTGCAGTCGTAATTTTATAGAGTTATAATGAGAATTGGATCGAAGAACGTAAGTAATTTATAGTGCGTGGAACAGTCGAATATGATGCGTTTCAAATACGCTTAGATAAATATTGGCTCCAGTGAGGACACAAAAGTAGAAAGCAATGAAGTCCACATGAAAATTTTACAAAACGTAATTGGCATAAAATTAATATGTCCAATATATGTTCCAAGATTTTAATGTTTTTGTCAAATTTGAAATATGAAGAAATATTTAAATTCACAATTGGCAAGGATTTCTATAAAGAAAATGAAAAATTGAAGAATTAGGCTTTTCCATAAAGCATTGAGAAAGAAAACTGTCTTTCAAAGTCAATTAACAGATTGTCTATTATTTGTTGGTTTGGTTTCAGATTCTTTCAATAATACAGGATGAATACAGAAATCCTGATCATGAAAAATACTTTTCTCAAAAAATTAATTAATACAATATATCATAGGTTTTCAAACCTTTGTTAATGGAATTGCAGGGAAAAAATATAAAAACTAAAAATTAACTGAAAGAAAACTGATCAGAAAAGTCGCAGTCCTACCAACACAAAAAATGTAAAAGATTTCAAGTTTACCTCCAAAATGATGAAATGTTATTTTCACTGAAAATAAGCCATTCGCCATTCGTTTGAAAATCGATTAATAAATTTATTATTATTTTTATTAAGTTAATGACGTTAGTGATTAATTTCGTTGTTAGAAATGCTTGGAAAGATTTTTCACATTGCTTTTGGTTAAAATGTGACAAATTTTATGGAGGATTTTCCCTGAAAAGTTTCATTTTCTTACTACTAGAATTAATTTAATAGGTACACATTATCGACGAGACAATTGAAACTGTCCTCTTTCTTATTCAAAAACAATAAATGAATTCTCTCTATATTTTCAATATATTTTTGTCTAATGTTAACATTTCTTTACCATTTTAATTAGGAATAATTTCAGATTCTAAATTTTTAAAATTCTTGGAAAATATACGTTTCGTAATATTAGTTAATACATCATTGGGAAATTTTTCTTCGAATAATAAATTTCTCACAATTCAACTTCCTTCGTTTAAAACGACTTTCCAATCTTTCTATCGAATCAAACTTTGAAATATGCAAACATCTCGGCAATTCGTTACGTGAGATCCAATGGACACGAAAAACATACGACATCCATGTTCATTTGTCTACGCCACGCCGAAATGGCGACACGTCTTCGCAATACGTCATAGCGCATTACGAGACCATCCGCAGAGTTATACTTACAAATAAGCGTGAAGTTTTCGCAGATATTTCCGAGATTGCGGTGTCAACCATTACTCCATAACGTCTCCCAAAAGCGAAATGGTCCGTGCCGTAGGTGTAAAATTTTTACGAGACGACCGTTTTGCATATCTGACGCGCCGCGGCGTCGTCTAGCTTAATGCGTCGCTATTTGTAAAAATAATAAAAATCTCGAATTTATGTCGTATCGTAATGCGAAATTTGTGTGGCACGCCAGACGCTCTTATCAAAGAAAGCACGTCCGATATGATGGAACGGATAGAATTTTTCTCGAACTCATTCGAAAAGACATAACAGATAAGGTCGAGTGTATTTATGCGGCGACCTACTAAGATTAAAGCCATCAGGAATAATTTTCTTTTTAAATTGATCATTTGTTTTACTACGAATAATGTTTTTTAAAAAATCTTGAATTTCTCTCTATTATTATTATTATTAGTGTCAAATTCTTGGTTGATAGAATACTTACCTTTTTTTTTTCTTTTCTTGAGCGTGCAACCAATTAAAACGCAAGTTGTGTAATAAAATATATTTTATTACACAACTTGCGTTTTAATTGGTTGCACGCTCAAGAAAAGAAAAAAAAAAGGTAAGTATTCTATCAACCAAGAATTTGACACTAATAATAATAATAATAGAGAGAAATTCAAGATTTTTTAAAAAACATTATTCGTAGTAAAACAAATGATCAATTTAAAAAGAAAATTATTCCTGATGGCTTTAATCTTAGTAGGTCGCCGCATAAATACACTCGACCTTATCTGTTATGTCTTTTCGAATGAGTTCGAGAAAAATTCTATCCGTTCCATCATATCGGACGTGCTTTCTTTGATAAGAGCGTCTGGCGTGCCACACAAATTTCGCATTACGATACGACATAAATTCGAGATTTTTATTATTTTTACAAATAGCGACGCATTAAGCTAGACGACGCCGCGGCGCGTCAGATATGCAAAACGGTCGTCTCGTAAAAATTTTACACCTACGGCACGGACCATTTCGCTTTTGGGAGACGTTATGGAGTAATGGTTGACACCGCAATCTCGGAAATATCTGCGAAAACTTCACGCTTATTTGTAAGTATAACTCTGCGGATGGTCTCGTAATGCGCTATGACGTATTGCGAAGACGTGTCGCCATTTCGGCGTGGCGTAGACAAATGAACATGGATGTCGTATGTTTTTCGTGTCCATTGGATCTCACGTAACGAATTGCCGAGATGTTTGCATATTTCAAAGTTTGATTCGATAGAAAGATTGGAAAGTCGTTTTAAACGAAGGAAGTTGAATTGTGAGAAATTTATTATTCGAAGAAAAATTTCCCAATGATGTATTAACTAATATTACGAAACGTATATTTTCCAAGAATTTTAAAAATTTAGAATCTGAAATTATTCCTAATTAAAATGGTAAAGAAATGTTAACATTAGACAAAAATATATTGAAAATATAGAGAGAATTCATTTATTGTTTTTGAATAAGAAAGAGGACAGTTTCAATTGTCTCGTCGATAATGTGTACCTATTAAATTAATTCTAGTAGTAAGAAAATGAAACTTTTCAGGGAAAATCCTCCATAAAATTTGTCACATTTTAACCAAAAGCAATGTGAAAAATCTTTCCAAGCATTTCTAACAACGAAATTAATCACTAACGTCATTAACTTAATAAAAATAATAATAAATTTATTAATCGATTTTCAAACGAATGGCGAATGGCTTATTTTCAGTGAAAATAACATTTCATCATTTTGGAGGTAAACTTGAAATCTTTTACATTTTTTGTGTTGGTAGGACTGCGACTTTTCTGATCAGTTTTCTTTCAGTTAATTTTTAGTTTTTATATTTTTTCCCTGCAATTCCATTAACAAAGGTTTGAAAACCTATGATATATTGTATTAATTAATTTTTTGAGAAAAGTATTTTTCATGATCAGGATTTCTGTATTCATCCTGTATTATTGAAAGAATCTGAAACCAAACCAACAAATAATAGACAATCTGTTAATTGACTTTGAAAGACAGTTTTCTTTCTCAATGCTTTATGGAAAAGCCTAATTCTTCAATTTTTCATTTTCTTTATAGAAATCCTTGCCAATTGTGAATTTAAATATTTCTTCATATTTCAAATTTGACAAAAACATTAAAATCTTGGAACATATATTGGACATATTAATTTTATGCCAATTACGTTTTGTAAAATTTTCATGTGGACTTCATTGCTTTCTACTTTTGTGTCCTCACTGGAGCCAATATTTATCTAAGCGTATTTGAAACGCATCATATTCGACTGTTCCACGCACTATAAATTACTTACGTTCTTCGATCCAATTCTCATTATAACTCTATAAAATTACGACTGCAGAACGACGAATGACATCATTGATCAGTTCGAGTTCAATTTCGTTATGGCGACTTCTTCGACGCGAATTACATCGACCGATTCGAGTTTATAATTTATTCCTTCCTTTGAAAATATAATGGGGAAAAATTGGCATTAAGTGCAATTTGAACCAATAAAATTTGCATTAAGTATGGTATATTTTAGCCGAGTGTTTCGCGACGAACGATAGACCTCCTAATTTAATAACTCAGTTTGCAACGTGCGAATTGAACGATGAAGAGAGTTGAGTCTTGAGTTGAGTGGAAAAGTATGTACCATCAAAAAAAAAAAAAAAATCGTATGCAGGGGATTTCGCTGACTAATAAGTTTAAACTTGGTGACACCGGAAATATAAATTAAATCTCAATTTCTAAAATCGACGAAAATAAACAATTTTGAACAATTCACGGATGCAGCCGTTAAACATCGACGACGTTGTTTTCCACATAATGCAAAACAACAGGCATTCACGATTTCGACGATGAATGCACTCATTGAAAAATAGTTTTTAATCAACTTTCGAAACTTTTCAATGCGACTTTTTTCACCGAACGAAAAATCCGATTACATTGTTTTATAGTTTCGAAAGCTAGGTTTTCCCCGACGCACGATAAATACGTCACGGTCGAGTTAATAACAAAATTAAAAATAAATGGGTCCGCGTTTATTATTATTGCATAGATAAATACAAGACATATACAGATTTTTTACGATAACGGTCCATTAAACCACGATCTGTAAACATTAAATGTTTGTTTAAACAAATAAATTGTGTGTATTTTTTTTACATAAAAGGATGATACACAAAAAAGGTTTTTGTTGTTGTTTTTAATAAAATATTTCAGCAACACATAATAAATAGAAAGCTTTCTACCTATCGGTATTTTCTAAGAATTTTTGATAAATCCTGTTTTAGTCTTTAAATTGGTAATTGATTGTGACTTTAAACCAGCCGTCTCGGTTCTATAGAAACTTGCTTTAACACTTCATTGAACCACTTGTCTGAGCGACGGCGTTAACCCTTCGAGTATCGTTCGTTCAAAGCGGCGTGTCCCCTTGAGTCTTGGGGGTAAGTAGGGAATGGAAGGCGTTGGCCGTCTTTGACGTCGTTTCAATAGACCAAACACTTTAAATTCCTAAAGCAAAATGGAAAATAATGAAGAAAGTTTAAAATGCGTTTGGAAGACTCGCCGCATTTATAATAATAGTAATAAAATATTTATTTATTCAATAGATACATATCCAATAACAGAGTAAAAATATATTGTATTACATAAAATCACAAAATAAAATTATACAATATAATTTATAGATACACACGAAATATCGATAAAGTATGAACATTAAACATTAGTTCCCAACTACTATACTAGCTACTGCTTTTTTGAGGGAATCTAGGCTGGTATTAAACAGATCAATGTTACAAAATATTATATTAATAATATGACAGCCAATGGTCGCGAAAGTCTACGATTTTCATTAAATATTTATGTTTCGTTTTGGGAACATAATTAATGGCTGGCATGGTAATTTTTTTTTTAGAGCTTGCATAGATTTAAAACCTTGCTTCATATACATTCTGTTTATTTTTTCATGTGTAGTAATTTATGGATATTTTATTTCAAAATCAGGTGTTAAATTTTCGAAAATCACTCATATTTTGTGTTTTCTGTGTGTTTACAATTTTTCATAAAAGTTGAGACTAAAATCAAGTTTATGCTGCTATTTACAAAACGATGCCTGAACTGTAAATATCCAACCTTGTAATTTTCTAATAATTATAAGTTAAAACTATCAACTTAGTATAACTTTGTAACCAATACAGACGTTCATAATATGTTTTATAACATCGTTTGTAATAAAAGTTTACCAGAAATGCCAACGAATCGCGTGCACTAAACTATTTCCTATGCGCACTAAACTCATTCCTGTCCTAGAAGAATGCAAATTTAGTTTACATTTTTATTACCGTCACATATGAGGTGGGACTCGTTGGTCGTTCAGTTTTCAAATTTACGTAAGAAATAAATGAACGGAGTAATCACGGAATACATTTCCGTATATGTAAATTTTTCAATTTTTCCGGACGTTTATACATTCGCTCGCTTATGCGAATGTGCACTATAGAAGTTTTATGGATAAGTCCGGAAAATATCTCGTGAAATTATACTGACCCTTTAACTTCGTTCGCAAATTGTTTCAAATCTTCGATTTATCTATTAATAAAAATAAAAAAATATCAACGTTATTTGTAGAATGTTTTTGAATAAAATATTTTCTCCGAATAGTTATGTTTCATAAAAATCGCCAGAAGTTTTGAAATGAAAATCTTTATAATGTTAAAATTTTGAAATTTGTGTGCAAACGGTGACGATCGTAGCAAGTTTATTACGACCGATGATGTACGACCATTTGATTTTTGCGATCCACATTATTTATGCGATTTATGTGATAATAGTTTGGTTTGCATTATTATTTGCGATCATTTTAAATGGTCATTTTTTGCACAATGTGAAATACCATCATGAATAATATTTTAAAAAAATGTGCGTTTAAACGTCTTGAATAAGAAAGATGTTATATATATTAAAGTGTTGATGTGCGTGTAGAACAACAAAGGTAAATATATTTATTGTGGTCGGTAATATCTTCGTGTGAAGTGTATAACTTTCCCATAACAATTTATCAAGCACGCGCGTTCGAAAGCGCCACGGCAAAGAACTGTGGTAGTATTCATGGCACACTGCCTGTCTAAATATTATAAATGTAAGGATTAAAGCCATGACTTACGGCCAAAGTGTACATGTTATTTGCGAGGCAAGCTAGCTAATATTTTCACGTCCACACGACCGGAAACGGCTCCGAAGTGGTGTGAATTTTTTGCGCTCTCTTTCAACCCCGTCTTCATTTTATACTCTGACGGATTATGAGTCATCATTCTTTTCGAGTTTGAGTCACGTCGCTGTTGTCAGCGTCTCGCTGAAAATGCGAAGTGTTTAGTCAATACGTTTTATTGAAAACTGTGAAATTTTTAAAAATTAAGAAATCGTTATTTTCTAGTGCATATTTTTTTATTTTAATGACAGAATGTTGAAATTAATGAGTGGTATCATTTTTTGCGGATTTGGTTGAATTCACCATTTAAAATTGTCCAACATATTTAAAATAGTCAAGCAATATCTCGCATTGGTCCAAAGATTTTCAATTGCAATGAAATAGTCGTGCATAATTGTAAGTAGAATGTTAACTAATCTCACACATGAAATTCCAGCAAAAGTGCTGCTATGATTTTTGTTACGAAAAATAAAATAATTTAATTCATAATATTTGTACGATAGATATATAACATTTATCTTTAATTAAAATAAGGTTTATCTTGTAAGGATGTTAAAACAATAAATTCTTATAAATAACTTAAACTAAAATAAATTATTATTTACAAACAAAAATTATACAATTCAGGGTCTTCCTCGTTTGGAACTTTTCCAAGAGCGAACCACAATCAGGCTGGCTAGTCTACGCCGAGTTCGGACCAACAAAAACTATTTAGGTAAGAACTTTGGTTATGAGCACCCTCAATGGGCATTACTGTAGTTAAAAATTTTCAACGTTAGAAATAGCTCCGAAACAAGCTCTCGTGCCATATAATTATGCAACCATATTAACAAAAACGTATTTTTGGTTACAGGGAACATGAATAAATCAAATTCGAAAATTTTCAACGTCAACGGCAACCCACCATACTCCGTGGTGCATTCGTTCAACAAGTTGTCATCATTTAAGAATTAAACAATCATGTACCATAACTTATTCTTACAGTTTTATAAAATTTTCTTTATATACTTATTTTAAACTAAATAATAATATTTTTATTTAATTATTGTTAAATTTATTTTATTCCATTAGGAAATAACACAGCAGTACGTACTTTTGTGTAACGTGTAAAACTCAACGCACAGAAATAAAATTAGTCGGACGCGAATCGAATTCGTTGGAAAATAATCGAATCAATATATCGAATGCACAACGATGTAATTAAAAAGAAGTGATAGGATGCAGCGGGGCAATTACAGTACAAAACGAGCCTTGTAAAGGCAAAAGGAAGGCGAGTAAATGAAATAGGGTCTGGCCCACAAGTCCCGAGAGAAATTACTCTCTATGTACACTTTGTCCCTTACAAAGAGCATTTAAATTTAAATTTGTGTCCGAAAACATGTTCGCTCATTATTGGTAGTGCTGCTTCTTCAGGCCGACGCCCGACCTTTACCTTTGCATAGAAATAAATCCAAAATGTATGTTTAATGGATATTTGATGTTTTGTCGTTTTTTTTTTTACACCGGATGAACAACGTTAATTAAACTGGAAATTTAATTTAAATGGATTGTCTATCGAGGAATATTTCAACATCAAATGCAACAAATTTGAAAAAATAAATAAATTGCTGTTTCGTATGTTTAAACTATTTATTTAATTACATTTTGTTTCATGTTCAATGCGAACGATTTTATTTTTTGTTTGTGTTAATATCCATAAAAAAATCTTAAACGTATAAAACTTTTCATATGCGATTTTTTCTGTTTTGTTTAAATAGCTCGAAGTGTCCGCTCGACGACGCGACGCGACGGTGTATTTTTAATCAATTATTAATTAACTTTAACGACGACGGAGCTTTTGGAAGTGTTTAATCTTCAATTGAATATTTAAACGAACTTGTCGAAGGAGTCGGTCGACTCGAAGTTTTGGGTGAAAATTAACCAACTAAATCGCTCTCTTTCCCATTAATATTCCAATAAAGTTATACATAAGTATGTAATGATCTTTTTTTTAAGCCCGTGGGGATTTTAAAATACGCGATTGAAATTTTCTTTACGTAGCGAGTAGTAAAAATCTCATTTTGCAAGACGACCAAGAAGACATCGTTATATCAAGTGTCGTAAATGTTTAAGTACAGTCACCTTATAGGACCGTAATAAATACAGCATGTGCAATGTTTTTCTTAGAACACAGAACTGCCTTTTATGATGATTTATATTACTTATAAGGTGAGTTCTCAGACGCAAATATTGTACGATTTTCGTCCTTAAAATTTTAAGGACGAAATTACGATTTTCAATATTTTTAATTTATTGTATTGGTTATTTCTAAGAATCAAGATTGGTATATAAATATTTATTTTTATTAAATGTCACAAACAACACAAACAATAAATGCGTGTTCGATTTAATGACGTTGTTAAATCACCGGCGTCGAATTATGCAAAATTTCGTAAAAGGAAATAAAACTCAACAGTAAAAAAAATTTAAATGTTTACGTTTAACGGAGATCAAGTAAAGTCGCGCACGGCCTATAAACTTCACGGGCCCGCTATTAAACGACTTGTTTTTCCGAATATTTTTATTCGTTACGGCATAACCACCCTGTCGTTATGCAAAGTTGTTTTATGTCCAATTTGATTAAGGAGATCGCCTCGCGAAAGAAAGGCCATCCGAGGTTTTTTCAAGACTTATGGACGCTTGCTTTGTTGTACTTTCCGTCGATTTATGGAGCCCATCTTCATTAGCTTTATTGAACGCCCGCCATAAATTCTTCTTCCACCGCACACACAATACCACCGGTTTCGTGGTCAACGACGTTAAATAAAATGCATTAAAGCGGCCCGAAATAGAAAAGTTTAATTCTTCCAATTTGTCTTGGGTCGACGTATCGCCGCCAAGACACTTCGAACGCCGCGAAATTAATTACTTCCTTTTAAATGCTCAAGTTTGAAAGTTTCCAGTTGTTTTATTTTTCGTGTTTCTTACGCCCAACTCGTGATCCATGTAAAGGGTAATTATTCACTCGATAGTGTAATTGTCTAATGAGAAAATAGTATGTTTAATTACCATGAATTACGTAACGGGAACAAAACGGATCATTATTCAACTTTAAAAATATCTCGGAAAAGATTAATTAAATATTTCAGCTGCACTGGCTTCAAAGGTCAACCCATAATGAACATACACTAGTTTAACATTAATTTAAATTTGTTTTTTATTTTTTCTCCTTTATTCGTAAAGCACTACAACAATTACGCAGAGTGTTTTATCCGCAAAATTCCTCTTAACTGGAATATATTTTATACCACGATTTTTGTCATTGAATGTTGGTAATATTAATAATTCCAATCATCCTTTTCCTTATTCCTCCAACTGATACATTTATACGTCCATTAGGTTTCGATATCCTTCCAAAGTTATTTTTACTCATCTACCTCGTTCAAGCACGAACTTCATTCTTATTTAAACAATCGATTTCTATTTCGTTAGCGAATCTAAACAATTGAAAGCAAAACATGACTGATAAATAAATAATTTACAATTTTCATTTCGGCAATTTCGGACTTTGTGTAGTACCGTTCGTTCGATTTAAAATTCAAATTAAGATCTAACGTAATCCGGGTGTAATATTTTGTCGGTAATTTATTAGGTCAACGCGGTCGGTGTTGCGAAGGTTTAATATAAATATTGTTGCGGCCATATATCCACAGAATGAACTCACGTTTGCCACAAAACTCCAACACAATCCCACATACTTTAACCCAACAAAATCCACTCCTAAACAACTCAATATTTTCTTTAAAATACAAACTGAAAGTAAATTTGAAGGGGCAATTCAAAATAATCCAGTGAACCCAAACTAATCAAAATAATTTCAACCTAATCCAACAGACGGTTAATTCAATCCAACTTCATCCTTTGAAACAAATTCGATTAAAAATTAAATAAACGTAGATGACACGACACACTTTATGCCACTAATCAAATTTAATCCAATTCCAACAACTTCAGCGAAATCAGCACTAAACTGTTGAACAAATTCAATCCGATCTGTAATTTGGGTTCATGAGAAAACCTTGCTCGCTGGGTTTAAATATTTCAAGTTATTTGTTTTTCGTTTTAACTCGTAGCTTTCCTAAGACATAACGTCGACGACTTTTCGAAATGACCTCATAAATTCAATCCGATTGTAATTTGGGTTCGTGTGTAAACCAGGGAGCAATTTAAAGATTTCAAGCCATTTGTTTCGATTTCTTTAACTCGTAGCTTCCATAAGAGATAACTTCGACGATTTTTCGAAATGACCAAGTAAGTTTACGTTATATACGAGGGTTGGTCGTAAAGTTAACGTGTAATTTTCGCGTTCAAGAACACGTAACTCAGTCTGTGTGGGCAGCGCGTTGCCGGTGACGATGGTGAGAGGGGTCAGAACGCCGTGAACACTCGGAAATTATTGGATATGCATGAAAACGCATTTAAAAAAAGTGTCGTTAAAAATTATTCTTTAGTTGTTATCCTTGCACGCAACTTCCAGTTACCAATTTCAATTTTTTTCCCTGGTTTCCTTGCCTAAATCTCCAAAATGTTTTCTTCGGTTCCTTTTTTATGTATAATTCTGGTCATAACTTTCATCTTTATATCAGACTGTTTTAATACGCATTAATATTTAGTAACAAAATTCAAAGATTAATGATGTAATTGAAATATCTATCTGAATGTGCATGTCAAGTTTTTACCAAGAATTGGGCAATAATCACAAATGGATTGTTTTTTTTTTATTCGTTTACATAATTTTAATTATCTTTAATTTTCTTCATGGTTTTTTTTTTTTCAAATTTTGGGTTTAATATTTATTTGAATTTTCGTTGTAAGAATATGTCATTAAACAATCTGTCTTTTTTTTTAATTTCTTACTATTCCCGTACTTGTTTTCGATTAATTAAAAATTTATGATATTTTAATTTTTATTACAAATATGATATTTTTATGTGGGGGGTGAGGAGTTGGTTGGGTTGGATTAGGTTCCTTGTTTCAAATATAAAAACTGAAAAATACATCAAAAAAATATTTCACCCAACTATGTGTATCCAGTACCTTAGGGCGCCATTTAACTAAAACGTTCATATAATGATTTAATTACACATTTAACAACGTAAACACGTGAACGCACTGAAATAACAAAACAAAACAAACCGAAATTCGTTTAAGAAAATAAACATAATTAGGATGATAAATCAAAATCTGGCTGGACGACAAGATAGAGGCTTTCACAACGTGTGCAGTTAGATTACCTCTATAATGTAAGAGGGATCCATCTTTATTTGGATTTGTTTCCCGACCGACTTTGATTTATGGCGACGTTGCGCTTTTAAAGTCTCGTAAAATTGTAAACATGGGATTTTACGATTGTTTTGGGCCACAAAATGAAACCCTCAATTATTAGTTTAACTGTGTTATATAACTAATGTTTAAAGTTATTTGTTATGATTGGGCATACTTGATTCGGCGCTCGAGGCTAAATGGAATTGCACCCCTAAATAGATCTTCAATTTCATCCTGAAAAAAAATTAGGTATTATTCGCCATTAATTTTCTACCTAAAATTCTCAGTCGCTTCGAATTGGGATTATAATATTTGTTTTAAAGAAAAAATTCCATAAATAGTATTTCGATTCGGTGATGGTCATTGTTTCTATATTATTGTAAGATTCTGTAAAAAGACATTTAAATTAATGTTGTTTTCGGTTTTTGTGTTGGCGCAGTTTCAAACCGCAAATGGACATTTTACGTCCGAATTTCGCTCCACCAACCAACATGTGTTCAAACAAACGTAAGCGTTTAGCGGCAACACTTAACGAATATTTGGAAGCGGTTAAGGCCAAATTAAGTACCTTCGAGTTTCGGACGGGCGACCATAAACGAAAATTTCACGCTGTGTTCGTTTAATGGACGTTATTATAACAACTGTCTATCCCGTTTATTGCCCATAATTTCATTATCGTTCCATCTAGGGACGAGTATCATTTTATTGTATGGCCGGTTTGTTATGCTAATCGTCTGGATTTTATAAGTGGTTGGGATGTCTTCGATTCTTTCGTTTTTTTTTACGACGTAATTACATACGATCGCGGTCGACTGTGGATTACGCATTGATTTATGTGGTCGCGTACCACAAAAACAACTGTTATCGTTGGTTTTTGTGTTGCGGATTTTTAATAATTTTAATTGACGACGTATGTGGCAAACTGGAAAATTATATACTGGGTATATGTAATTTGTTCGATTTGTTTCAAATGGTAATTGGAAGGAATCTGGAAGGAATACTGGAGGCTATAACGAAGCAATTACATGTAACAGAATTTAAAGAAATCGATTGAGCAACCATTAGGAATTTTGACAAAGTCTAATCAAACCCAACTTAATAGAATTCAAAAAGATTGGGTTTAAGGGAAGTTCACGCTGAGTTTGATTGGAATGAATTTACCAATCAATTCTAAGCAAATTCCACATAAAAAGATAAACCCAAACCCACATATTGAATTGTTTGCCACTTTGGTCAACATTTAATATAGGTTCCATTGGTAATCAATAACCATTTCAATGTTGCAAAAAAATCAAGTACTCAACTGAAGAAATCGATAAATAAATAGAAATATTTTTAAAAAATCATTAAAAGCATGCCACGTCATACAATAACACTTTAATAACTAAAAAGGCATCAAAATTTCCACTTCGTATAAGAAACTAATTTTTCCTCAAAAAAAAAAAAAAAAAGGAAATTAAAACGTCGAGCGGAATTAACTTACATCAAAAATTACCTATGTGCATAAGGTAATGTGTGGGTGACGAAACTAATTTCCGGATTCTGTCATGCTCACACTTGAAAATAACTACGTTCCACGTTTGAAAATAATGAGGAATTTTATTTATTCTTGCTTGTTATTTGCGCAGTATTAACTGTGACGACTCTCGCGTCACTTATTAAAATATAACTAGTTTTTAGAAAAATTGGATATTATTAAATAATTTTCTATGCTTATTATATACAGGCCCCGTCAACAAGTTGCAAATTCAAAAAAACGATTTATTAATATATATGTATATAAATGGGAGACAACTTCACCTCAATGAATGTTCACGTTGCAAAAATGACATACAATATTACACAACATTCAATATTACACAACATTCAATATTACACAACAAATTATTTTGATAATAGAAATCAAAAATTAACTTCAACGTAAATATTGTTATGTGTATAATTGATAATCATTGACCACACATCAGTTGATCCAATATATGCTTTCAGTTAAATAAAATTATGTCAGCACCATAACCTAACCTCAAATTTATTTAACGTAAGTGCAACGTTTGGATGTAAACACGACGATAAAATCGTAAGTTAGCCTTTAATATTTAGTTATAATTACATGAAACACTTCTTCATAAATAATTAACCTCAAATGTGTTTAGATTGATTGTTACAATTATAAATCAACTCACCCAATTAGTATTTTGAGTATCCTTACTCACTTACTATTGATCGGAGCACAAACACACTTGAAGATCACTTCCGAAGCACAAGCTTACACGGTCTTACCGGTTTTGTTCCTTTCAGAAGGTGAGTCACAATACGACTGGTGTTTTAACGTCGTGTTCGTCCTTTTATAGGTAAATTTATTCATAAAAACAATTTCTACAAAAACCAAAATGTCCACAACTCATGCCTTTTGAGTAAAATAAATTTACAATTTTCAAACACTAAATGTACCCCTAATACGAAAATGCTAATTGTAGCTATCAAATTTAAAATTAAATACTTCTTTAGCGTCTCGTTAAATTAATAACAATTAACTAAATGAAGATAAAAGATAGACCGAAAAGAACGATATATATTTAACATTAAGTATCATAATTGACATTTATCGTTAAATAGTATAATTAATAATTATATCTACACTAAATAACACAGCAATATGTAGATCGTCATCTGCTATTTGCAATTTGCAATATTAAATAAATAATAATAAATATAATTTTTTAAAATTTTCCTCGGTAAGAGGATTGGTAAAAGTCGTTGTCAAATTATACAAGAAATAATGCAACTCAAAAATTGCATGTTTGCAACATCATTTTTTTTTTATTTGCGTGTCAAGTTAATGGGAAAAAAACGTGTCGTGTTTGCGTTTCCCCTTCGTATTGGAATTTATTGTGAGCAAACATTACGTACCAGCCCACCCTAGCGTGTTCGTCTTCTTCGGATTAAATGAAAAATAATCACATAAAAAGCAAGCCTGCGGGTAACGAGATATAAGTGCGGCAGGGGCATCACTAACTACTTTATTGTTGGAATGCGGCAACCGTTGAAAGGTGATAATTATGCCGGCATTCTGTGAGCTTCGGGCGGGCTTGCAAACCTCTGATTATGGCACCCTACCAGCAGAGATCTCGCGCCTTTTCGGCTCCTTCAGATCGTTACGGACTTCCCTCCTATATTCGTTATATTTAATCTTGCCCACAAATTATGTTTTGTTTATTATTGTTTATTTTTTTGAAATGAACAAATTTATTGAACGAATAAATGCATGCTTATTTATATTAAACATTTTAATTTATCAAATGAACGTAAACAACAATGAAAAATATTAGCTTTTCATTAAAAATATATACGGTAAAATGATGAAATTATGCATTTATACAAATTTGTATTTTTTTGTTTTAATTTGCTGATTTTATACAATATTGTTTGTTAGTTTGTAATTAAAATTTACGTTATTGTGTACAAGCTTTTCGGGAAAAATACATTTGCAATTTATAGGTTTTGCAACGCACCTAAATAAAGTTTCAGTGTAGCCTGTGTGTCTGATTTGCACACATTCAACCGTCGAAATTATTACCAGAAACAAACTATGTGTTGAATATTTCGATTGTTCCGAGACAACAATATCGAGAATAGTGGTGCGGAATTCGTCGTAAATTTATGTTTCTCATAATGTTCGAGCATGTTTCGAAACCGCCGAACTCGGAGCCACCTCGGTTCCAGGGCAACTCTCCCGATTGCAATAGTTTATATCGGACGTTTAGGAGGCAACATCGGGAACTATAAGTACATGAATCCCCCGCATATAATCCTGATTGGCCGTAATTAAGCTACCGTGGTGGCCTCGTGAGGTGTATCTAGTTAATTAGGGACAGACGGTCTTGTAGTCACTTTGTAATTAAACAAACAGCGCTTTATCCTAATGAATCTTGGCTTTATATTTTGTGTCAATCTTGACACCGAAAACCTTCATTAACGTTTAATTTAGTTCATGGGAAACGTATCTAACTGAATGGACATTTTACAATAATTGTCGAGATTGTTATCGAAAAAGGAAAAAATATTCTAAGCAATTATTTATGTAAATTTTTCTAATACCTATGTGGCAACAAGTTAGTCTTAATTAAAGTTACATGAAAAATTTATCTTATTTAATTTTTTCACACATTTCACAATTTAAATAGCAAACACAGGAAATAAATTTTCTAATTTTCAATTCACTATCACACCCATTATGGGATTAAGTTCTATTCATTTGTATTTTTCTTTCAGTTTATCTTCATATTTAGAATTTTCTCCGTAACATTCATTTTATTCAATTTTTCTTTAATAATTATTTCACTTTATATTTTTTGTTTACATTTCTATTTGGAATTTATTTAATGTTTAATTCAAATTCAAAATTGATCCAAACTTAGCCATCAATCGTCGTAATAAAACAATTATCTCGTTACTTTCATGCAATTAAATTTTATTGGAAATCCGACAGAGAAAAATATTTTCTAATCTGACCCCTTGATTTTACATAAATTATCATAATATTACAACACGCTTTGTCACATTTAATTATCTAATTCATGTAATCCCCTCAGTTGAACGAACCTCTCCCTCACGAAACACAAATGAAAATGTATTATAGGAGTTCTTACCCCCTGCCGGCAATCCACTAACGAATTTCTTAATTCATTCGTATCTTCGGTACATAAATATAAAGTAATTTGGTCGTCTTGTCGACCCTATTTATGTGGGAACGTCTGTTTCAAATTTCAGCTTTATGATTAGTTTGAATCCTATTAATTGCAATTAGGTTTCATTTGACCGATAAATGTAAAATATAGTTCGTTTAATGAATATTGAAAAATAAGGTCATTAGAGCGTTAGTGATATTTTAATAATGCATGCGATTAAATACGCTTGATTAGCATATAATTAAACAACGTACTTTTCGATGGACGTGGAAATTGTTTGGAAATTTATTCAAAGCATTTGTAATTATCTATGTGTAGTAAATTTTATAATAATTTATTTGGAATTTTCGAACATAAATCAATTTCCGTAAATTTCTATATAAAATATCGAAACGGAAGTAAAACCTCTTTGATGAATCGTAGACGAAGAAATATCGCATCACTTACGTACTACACCAAACAGAACATTTTTCATCGAAATAAGTAACATCATAGTTTCCTCTCTCCCAACTGCCAAGATAAATTCGTCCAATTTAATTGAAAGTCTAGTCGAGTAAGTTCTGTACTCGTCGGCGGATTGTTTCAAATGGTGTGAGGAGACAATCTTTATATGTCAAAGTAAGTGGCCATCAGCTCCATGCGACTAATGTAATCAACTTTATGTGGGAGATATCCGTCTACCTAGCGGACGGGGCGGTGCGGCGCGTCGGAATACGAAACGGTCGATTTCCGGATAATCGCCTACATTTAGGATGCTATATGCAAATGTGTAAGCGCAGATTTGTATCGTCGAGGATTATCTTCGACTGTGCAATTTTATCGACTGTTTGTGAAATTTTATCGAACGCTTTTATGTTGCAACTTGTGTTCAGTCGACGTAACGCTTATCTAAATTGCGATTGTTGAATGTTATTTTAAATAATTGAATTTAAAGGATGTTTGAATTTATTCCAATGTATGTATGATGGAAATAGTTGTTTATCGAATTCTGTATTTTTTTTTGTTGGTTTGTTTTTGATTTTGACAATTTCCTCTTCAACTTTTGGTTATGGTTTAACACAGTGCTTTCATCTAAACTGCAGTTTGATGTCTTCTACTGATGGTGATAACTTTGTTTATTATTTATCTTCGGATTTTTTTCTGCCGAGTGCTGAGATTTGCCCCAATCTCTTTCAGTATTTGTTCCAAAAGGATTAAGAAAACGTAGAAAACCTAATCAGGAGGTACTAACCTGTGGTACTGATGAAAATCAGGATAAATGTATAAGAAATTTTTTTTTTTTTTAATTTCTCTTATCTAATATTAACTATTGTTTATCAATGAAGGATTAATTTAGTTATTTCAACCACGAAAGATTAATTGTTTTAAATTTTCTTTTAAATTAAATTATAAGTACATAATTTTTAAAGTTTAGAAGCTACATTTAGCATTTTTTGCATTAGGGCTACATTTAGCGTCTGAAAGTTGTAATTTTAAATTCCGTCAACAAGGAAGCAGTATACATTTTGGTTTTTATAGAAATAGTTTTGTTAATAACTTTACCTATAAAAGGACGAACGCAACGTAGATAAACGAGTCGTATGTGACTCACCCCTCCGAAAGGAACTAAAATCGGAAAGAACTGCTGCCAGTTGGTTTGTGCTTGGGAAGTGATCTCCGAGTGTGTTTGTGCTCCGATTAGTAGTAAGTGAGTGAGGATACTCAACATTAATTAGGTGAGTTGATTTATAATGTATTAATCACACAATTGAATTGTGTATTAAAATATTTTTGAAGTTGTTTAAATATTTTAAAACAATATTAATTTTTTGTAAACACAATTAAGAACAATAATTCATGAAGGATTGTTTCATGTAATTATAATTTAATATTAAAGGTTAAACTTACGGTTTATAGTCGTGTTTATTTTCAAAATTTGAGGTTAGATTATGATGTGGACACAACTTCAAGTAACTGAAAGTAAATAACGCATTAATTGATGTATGGTTATTAATTATCAATTACACACATAACAATACTTACTATGAAGTAAATTTTGATTTCTATTATTAAAATAAGAGGGATTGAAAAGGGCGATATGGGATAAAAGGGAGGGTAATTTGAAAGAATGGATAAAGGTATGGAGGTGCTGCGTGGGTAACATATTGCTATACGGAGCCGAAGTGTGGGGTATGAGGGAATTTAAAGTACTAGAACAAACGCTACAGGGGGGGTTGAAAAGAGCACTGAAGCTGGAACGCTCCACCCCAGAGTACATTTTATTAGAAGAGACGGGTCAGGAGAGGCTGGAAGTGGAGGCAGGCAGAAGAGCGCTGAGATATGAGGCAGAGTTGAGGCAGAAGAGTAGGGGGAGTTGGGGGAGATTAGCCCTAGAGGAGATCGAGAGGAGGGGAGTAAGAGAGGGTGGAGATGTTGTGCTGTCGAGATGGGAAACGGGCAGGGTGGACAGGTATCGGAAGGCAGGATGGTCGATGATGGAGGTGGAGAGAGTGGCTAAGGGTGGTGGGGAAGTCCTAAAGAAGGTGGTGGGAAGATGGATAGAGGTGAACAGACAAGGTAGATTAGGGAGCATAGAGAGGTCCCAGTATAACGCAAAATATATGTTCATCCAGGCAGGCAATGGGGGCCCGAGCTACCTACGGGGCGGTTTCCGAGGAGGTGAGGAAAGATCATTGCCCGTTTTAGATGTGGGAACGAACCGAAGCTGTCGCTTTTGTGGTGTAGGGCTGGACGAATGGGGGCACTGGTGGAATGAATGTATAGGTTGGGAAGAACCGGGTGTCGACTGGAGAGGGGGTAGGAACTGGAGACGGGCCTTGGACAAAACAAGAGCAGCTCTGGATATATTAAGGTGGACGAAGAGTAAAATAGGGGGGGGATATTATCTTAGAGATTATGTATCGACAAATATCGATTGTCACTTCGTAACATGCACTTTCATTGATGTGAAGTTGCAAGTGGTACCAACATTTATTTTGAATAAATACATGGCACTAGAATACATGATCAATTGCTGATATAATTATAGATTAAATTAATTATTTAATTTTTTAAAGGTAAAAATTAAATCTGTAAATAATTTAGTTAGTTTAATACATTTTTTTATTTAATAATCCGTTTATTTTATTTAACATCCTCATACTTTTAAATCTTATTCCAATACAAGTAATTATATAATATGCAATGGTGAAAAATATTTTAAAAATTTTTATTAAAGGTAAACTGCTAATAAATATCACAACAGTGTGTCAGTTAAAACATAAACAAATTAAATAATTAATTTCTAGATCTTCGTAGTATTGAAGTTTCAAACTGTTTATGGATTCCTCATGCTTTGTTCCAAGTGTATTAATTTACCTCTTGGCGATAACTAATCCAGTTAATTTTGAACGTTCGTACACAATGATTCCGTATGGACGGATGTCTAATTGAAAATACCAATTTTCGTTGATTAACCCTTCCATGAGCCGTGTTGTTTTTAATTTCGGAAAATTAAGCGTCTTCGTACAAACTATAACAATTAAGCGAGAAACTTGCCCGTGTTAATTTCGTAAACTTAGTGGAATATCGTGTATGTAGTGTAATAAGTTTATAAAATAAAGTGCCATTGTAGAGTTTGGAGATGCGTCTTCAGTTAGTAAACGTCAGTGTTAATTGTCTCCGATAAATTATCGCCGCATAAGTGTGTTAGCACTTCTCATTTATGAATTTAACAAATTTCGTTTTGCGCTCACCTCCGTCGCGCGAAACCATTACGAAGTTTGTTTATAATCGCGGACGAAATTTATTGCGAGAACTGCAAATGTGACCAAAGTTTTCGTATTTATTCTTTATAATGGCTCGGGTGTACACATTTTAAAGAAATATTACCCAATACGTTAGAACATATTTCAAGTTGTGTGGCATCATTCAAATTAAGTTTTTTTGAAGAATGTAATAATATTATTAATAAATATGTCGACATCCTTGTAAACGTCTTTTAGGATCTAAAATTGGGAAAACTGACGTTGGATAATGTGCGCAGGTTAAAGTAACCATACGTACAACATTTCGCTGTATTTTCCGAAATTATAGCAAGCTGTACAGCATTCACGAATGTACAGCAAAACATCCAGCATTTAGCATGAATGTACAACAAAACGCCGTTTGAATTTTAATTACGGAACGAGCCCAACCCACATCCAATATATCTATATGTCTTTGTACTCTAAATGTACTCTTAATAATTACCTTTTAAATTTCAAGTACGTAGCGAACCCAACCATACGTCAGTGTTTCTAGCTACATATTTAATTCGAGAGAGGGTAGCGGTAGTTTGAAGTTTGAATGTGTGTACAGCATTAGTGGATTGGCAATCTGGTCACCCTAACGTAGGTAATTATTAAAATTTACTTTAAAAACAAAAAAATTAATAATATATACAAAATCTACTACGTTAAGAGTATTTTAAACAAGAAGGTAAATATTTCTCAAATTTTCTACTCTGCGGTACGAAAGATTAATTAGTAATCTGCTTAGAGCCTGCAGAACAAGTAAACACAACAACAGAGCAAGCGATTATACAACTTTTCAAACGATATATTTTCGCCGCGTAAATAAAGTTTGAAACTCGGATCTTTTCGTTAATTGGAGCGTTGCTGTTGAGACTGGAAAGGTCGGAAGTAGGAGAATTTTTTATAAGACGATATACGTCCAAACAATTTCATTTTGTGAATATCTTAATTTTTTAATAATTTAAAGTTGAATAGAATTGCAAAAAATTTAATTAGTTTCCAGCTTGTAACTTTTACATTCGATTTTTGCACTCGTGCAGGGAAATTATTTTTTAAATGATGTTTTATTTCTCAGTCTATACGCTGCTAAATATCTTCAATGTTCTTTTCTCGCTAAATCTCTTTACATATTGTGATGTATGTAATGTTCCCCACGTTGGGCGCCAAATACTTAGTGATGTTTCCTCAATGTTGGACGCTAAATTAATATGTAATGTTGCTGACACGTTGGGTACTTTATGTGATGTTATTGTACAGTTTTGAATGTGCCACTATGTAAGGCAACAAAATTTTAAATGTTAAATATCTTACCTTTTTAACTAACTCTTATTCCGGGTCGCACAATGGATTTCTGGGGATATCCAAATACTATTTCTCTTTTGTGAAAATCTTTTCTTTTGTTATTTGAAATTAAAATTAAAAAAAAATATATTTTATTTATCAGATTCAATTGGTTGTTGGGCGCCAAATTACCAAAGAATGGTAATTAATTCGTTATATAATAAAGTGTACCTAACAAATTTGAAATAAAAATTTTAATTTGACAGACAAATTGACACATTTCTAAACGGAACGTACAATGCCACCTATCGGAGAGGTTTTAAAATCGGTGATCACGTGGTGACGCGTTAACGTTTTATAATACGAATACTCAGATTTCTTATTAAATAACAAGCTTCAATACTTTGTAAAGTTTTATTCGATATTTTCTTTCTTGGATTATTTTGTAATCAAAACTGATTCTTGTGTTCTTTTTTTAATATAAAGAAATCGTTTGTTTAAAGAAATGCTTTACATGTCATAATTAGTTTTGATGTAGACGACATCGTAACTTTTCCATTGTGCGATGCTGCTCTTCGATATGCTGGGAAACGTCGAAAATGAAAAAGATGAGGTCAATTGGACCGAAATGATACAGACCGCAATGATCAGGGTGGCTATATAGAAACATTAGCCTTATTGTTTGTGCCCTAGCCGGCTCTCGATATTATATGGGCTATACAACCGCAACGTTCTAATAGAATCTCCAAGGATACCGCGAACGAACGATAATTTTCGTGCCCTTCGTAACCGTCGAACTTTTCCTGCGCTAACGAAAAGGAATCCGGTAATTTATTGCGGACGATACGAACGGACGTTTCGTGCTGCAGATACAACGCTAAAAGCTTATAAAATAAACTAAAGTCTTCTTTATCTCTCCGTATTAGTACGTTTTGCCGCCATTAGTTATATCCGGTCCGGTACACGCGGTAAAAATCAAAAACAAAATGGCATCGCGACAAAAGAATTAATGGGAAACGTTTCTTCGGTCTCTTGCATTCGCTCGACGAAATATTGTGCTTTTGGTAGCGGAAAATCGCTTAATTCACTTAAATTTATGAAATTAATAAAATTCAACTCTTTTATTTATACATTTTTTAAACATTTTAATCATTTTACTTTTCGACTTTTTATAATTTTCATTTATTTACCGTCGCACATAATTTATGTTAAGGAATCTAATGCGATTCTTGTGTACGAAGGGAAGAAAAATGTTTCGAAGCTAATCCTATTTATTCCCGCAATTTGAAAATATAATTTCACCTTCTCCACACCGTCTCCGTTCGGAATTTTAAATTAGTCCATATTGCCACTTTTTACGCCCGGATCGCTTCAAAAACGTCATCAAGTTGTCGCTTTTGTTCGACGTCGCACATTGAAATGAGCGTTATTTTTGCAAGTGAAATAAAGAACGGGATGGTCTTTTAGTGTTATCTGCGAGGAGCACATTTTCCTCACTTATTTGTTCGCATTTAAACGTGGAAATGACATGCGCTTCGATGGTGACCTCTTTGTCGCTGAACGACGGAAGATTTCTTATGACTGACGGGGCGAACGTCTATTTGATGGGGGGGGGGTTAGTGCCACGAATGTAAATTTGAAACGGTTTGATGTAAAGTTTGGAAAAATTGGAATTGTTTTGTTAACAATTAAATTTTATTTACTTTTTTATGAATATTTAATGAATGCACCTATCTGCTAATAAGCAATAATATATTATTGTTTTTGTTATTCAGCTAATTAATTCGTTTTTTTTTTTTTTTTTTAGAAGTTTGTCAAACGAATATGAATATTTGTGAAGAAGTTTGGCATTTTGGACGTTTTAATATGCACAATAACGCGGAAGAAAGAGCCAATTCGGCGCGTCCAAACAGTACGAAGCGATAACGATTCCGTCGCCTGGTTTGACCTTTTGTCGAGCAGCTTGTCTCGAATTGGGCTGTCGTAGGGATGATGCATGACCGTCGTAAATCACCGACGTCGTGGATCCACCAGTCCTGCAGTCTTCCTGGGGTGTTAAATACACGTACAACACCGTACGGCCTACCGGATATTTCTGTCTGATGCACCTCGTCTGAAACAGGCTTTCCTTTCATTTGAAATTCAACAACTTATATATCGACCATGTTTGTAAGATTTCCTATTCTCTCCCTAATAATGAGAGTAACAAAACTAATTATTTATGCAACAATTGGAATAAAAATTCATTATTCACCAGTGCTATAAATGCTATTATTATTTACACATTTACATTGATTAAGATTAAGAATAAGAGTGTTATAACTGGAGCCCGGACACTGACACATATATTCGAAAATATAAAATGAAGGCGGCAAATCAATTAAATAAATGAAACTAAAATTTCACGTGTTAAAATATTTTGCCACAAAAGTTTTAAGACTCGATCAGGTATTGGGCTATTTTACAGTTCGCCGCGATGAATACTCATCGTATTATTACTGAAATCGTACTTGGAATTGCACTGGTAAACCAGCATGCGATTATTTTTTTTTAAGTTAAAATAAAGTTTAAAATAATTTTTTACAATTTCCGTATATGTTTATTGGAATTTTGGCTATTATTATTGGTTATTGGTTATTTTATAAGAACAGACAGCTAATCATTAATAAATTAAAGGCTCCATTTTGAAAAATAACTTTGGCCATTTGTTTTATCAGCAAATAAAGATTTTTCCTACATCTTCGGTGATATTCAAGGTCACTTTGATGTACCACTATTTCAATAGGTGATAGCTGACCTTAACCCAAACCCAAATCCGCAGAAACGGCGGTTCTATCTTCATTTAAATTTGCGAACAATTTAATTTTTCTCGTGTGGGTTTTTCGGTTCAATGTACGGTAGTGTGTCCATTTCGATATGTGTCGCTTTGAAAATCAACTTCTTTTCGCGGAACCAACATTAAATGTTGCAAAATAACCTTCAATTGTCGATGAATCATTATTTTTTTTTAAATTCTTTTTTTTCTGACACACCCTTCAATGTGGGACAATGTGGGTTTTTGCATATTTGGATTTGGGGTTGGGTTGGGTATTTTCTTCTTTTTTATTGGTAATCTTTTAAGCATGCTTGATTGTCTTATCCTAGCTTATGCTGATGATTTAAAGCTTCATTGGGAAATCACGGTACAACACCACGTTGTATTAACAAACCGAAAATTAACACGGATAAATGTTTTGTTGTTACATAATCGCGTCCAACACGTCCTTTTAGTGCTTTGTACTCTGTGGGAGCAGAGATTTTGTAATGGACCTTGGAATACTCTTCGATTCTCACTTATCCTTTGAGCCTCACATACGAAATGCGTGTTTATCCGTTAGGCTTTATTATGAAAACCTGCGCCCTTTCGGTGATGCAGCCCTGAAAAATCTCGCTTACGTGAGAAGCAAAGTAGAATACGCCTGCATTGTATGGTATCATCACTACACGTCTTACCATTTTTTAATTGGACGTGTTCAAGGGAAGAAATATTTATCATATTTCTAAAAAAGCATGATGTGGGCTTGCGGTTACGGTTGACTCCTCCTTTTTGCTTTCTTGTTTGAGTTTTCCCCTTTTGCTCTTTTAAGAAAACCAGTTTCTCCCTCTTCTACTTCTTCAACTGTCCCTCCCATTCAGTCACATTCACCCCACAAACGTTCCCACCTAGCTTCCTCTCTTCCACATAATTCACACCCTCGATCTTGTACATTAATCCAATATCATCCAATGGTCTTTATGAAAGTTCCTTCTCCTATAACATCGCTAAGATATGAAATGGTATCCCCAATAGTCTGAAATGTTTAACTTCCTTATTAACCTGCCGACGTAAATTAAAAACTTTACTTTCGAGTGGGTAGCTTAAGAGTATAAAATTTTTAAAAAGTTATTGTTCCAATAAATGTTTTCTTGTGGTTTTAAATATGTTTTCAAATTCAATATTTTAATTTTCTTCAAATCGTTTTCGAAGGAATCTACAAATTATCATAATTAACTCATATTTTAACTCTAATTCTAAATAATTTAATGCGCTTGTGCGTCCAAAAGTAGACATAGGACGAGTTCGAGGTGATCCGTCTGCAAATATTTTATTTGAGGCGGGCAGCCCATTGCAAATAACGTCGTCGCTGGACTACGAATCCCAGCGGAGCTCTTTAATTGTACGAATGCTTGTAAACACCGTCGTTTGTGGTTACGCCGACACACGGTTTATTTTTCGTGCTTTGAACGTCGATCGAATCTTTCCAAGTTTAAATGATTTTTTTGGTGTTTGCTTTAAGTTTTCAAGAAAATGTTAGCTTGACGTTTTAAACAAAAAAGATTTTCAAAGTTGGAATCATCTTTTAAAAAAATGAGTTGAATAAAGTAATTGTTTTCCGTTGCTGTTAGCTTTTACGATACTCTGAACTCTTTCAAAAAAATAAAATTCAAAACAAAATTTTACGTTTTCTTTATAAGTCGAATTTCGGCTTGTTTTAT
>JAFFZR010027460.1:0-50090 GCA_018397195.1 Lethrus apterus | reverse complement strand
GATGGATTTTTCTCAGAATTTTTTTTATGCAACCTTGTGATTTTTTTGCACGGTCATAAAGGGTCGAAAAATCACTATCGGATTCCACAAAAAAAATCTATGTTGTCATTTATTTTTTTTGTGATGACGTCATAACTACAAAACAAATGAAAGTCGGAAGATCAATCGCACATATTAACGTGTATTTTTGAAATCAAAAATCGACCTGTTTCAGCGTTTTTTAAAAAACCGGTTGAGTTCGTTTTTATTTTAAATATTCCTTATTTTTTGTCCTCACTGTATATGTATGTGTCCATATACAGGGTCTTCCTTAAATAAGTACAGATATTTTAACAGATGATAGCTAACAATAGCCCAACCCCAAATATGCAAAAATGACGGTCCTATGTTGAAGGATGTGCCAGAAAAAAATATTTTATGTTTTGAGTAAAATATGACAGTAACGCCGAATTATCATCAATAAAGGTTGTTTTGCAACATTTCATGTTATTCCCGCCGTAGGGATGTTGATTTTCAACGCGATGCATATTGAAGTGGACACAGGACCGTACTTAGAACCGAATACCCACATAAAAAAATGACGTTTTTCGAAAATTTAAAATGAAGATAGGACCGCAGTTTTTGCGGATTTGGGTTTGGGTTAAGGTAAGCTGTCACCTGTTGAAATATCTGTACTTATTTAAGGAAGACCCTGTATATAAATAATTTTGAGTGTAAATGTTGATGAGAAAAAGACAAACCAAAGGGTAAATAATAAACAAATTTATTTCTTAATCACGTTTAATGAATTAAACTTGTCTTAAATTAAACTGCTTTAAAAATTACATCATGCAAAATATTTATATTTGACAAGTACTATTTACAGAATGTTTATAGAATACATATTTCATGAATATATTATGCAAAAGTACGAAAATTATTAATTACCTATCACCAATAAAATTCACCTTACATTAATCATCGCTAAAGTTTCAGCGCAAAATGAGTTCATATTTCAATAGACAGGATTATGGAACGAAGATGTATAGAAATTAGTTTAACCGTGACATAATGCATTAACCATACCATTTCAGAACTAATCTGAACCAGCGCCATCTGTACATGTCTTCAGACACCGCGGAGTTATAATTACGCTAAAACTTAATAGCTAGTTGCCTTGTTAGCGGATGCAACTCTACGAATAAAACGGTTACGTTGTTGTCTGCTGAAAGACATCGCTGCAACTTTATGTGGCATCCGTATTGTTCCGCATCTTATTCGGTTCATAATTCGTACATTGCCTGTGACGTTATGTTCATTCGTTCGTGCATATCGTATTAAATATGTGAAATGCCAGTTGATCTTAGTAAATGGAAATATTATGCAAATTGTAATTTGATTTTTATTAGCTGTTTTAAAATATTTACCATATAAAAGTTTTTTTACATTTTTTATACAAAAAAAAAACCAGTATATTTAAAAATTCATTCCTGTCCGGAGGGTCTATTCTTGAGTTAAATCACCAAAAACTCACCGGTGGTTTCTGACGTCATCCTATGCTAAAACTCTATGATGACGTCACCGGTGCGTTTCTGGTGATTTAACTCAAGAATAAACCCTCCGATATTGAAAAAATGACAACGACAATTGCAGTAATAATTAATCAGTTTTAAAGTTTGTAAAGATTGCAAAACTGAAAATCTATTCAAATAGCGTTCAGTTCACTTAAGATGATAAGGCCATCTTTTAAAACAGCAAATAATCAATGTATTAACAAATAGCCGGCTTCTTCTAAAGGAAACTATCAACACTGCTTTGAAAGGGGAAGAATAGAATAGAGTATATTGAAAGGACCAACCAGTTATAACGTCTTCCCTAGAATCTTTATTGCTACATCCATTAAAAAGTTGTACTTAATTCCAAAAGTGAAACAAGTAAACGAAAAGTGATTCAAGAAATATCTAACATAATTTAAGAAGTTCATAGAAAGGAAATCCTGTAGCAAAATAAGAAGGTTACCTTAAATGCATTATATAGCATAAAACAGTTAGGACCAAGTATAAATATGCAGACGTTCAGGAATTAATTAAGAAAATTTGAAAAACAGGAAATTATCATAATAATAACATGCAATTATAATTAACTTATAATCAAAGCTGACAATAGGCGTACACAAAGGGTTCATTAAAATGTATTTGAGATATTCGATGCTATAATAATAATATAATGGGATGATTGGTCTAGTGGCTTAGTCAGTAGGTCAGTAATCTCAAGGTCTAAGATTCAAATCTTAGTTACAGACATTGGAATTTTATTTCAGAGATGAAGTTTACAACGTTTCTACGTTACAACCATTCTGATTAGGTTTTCCACGTTTCCCTAATCCTTACAGCATATGCTGGAATGGTTTCTAACAACTGTGAGTCGGCCGTGGCCGCAACCCAAATACCACACTCTGTGTAATTGGGTTCGACCAGTTGAGGTGGCAGAACAGAAAGGGTTAAATAAAATAAAATAAAAATAATAAAATATAATAAATGGCTTCTTCCAATAAAGCGTAGTACTAGGCTCTACATTCATTAATTGGCCCAATTTTTGATCCACGTAAAGATAAGACCATTTTATACAGCCGGTCATTTTAACTTCCGAGGCTGTTTTGAAGATTAAGGCTTTAAAGTTTTGCTTTGTGACCTCTGCAAAGTGTTTGATTATATGCAGTCTGAAATGTTCATATTATTTATTTATTTTGTGTCATTTTATTTTATTTAACCCACATCAATGGATCGAACAAAATTACATATTGATTTCTTACGACCAAATTACTATTGTTACTCCAGCATCCGCTGCAAAAATTAAGGAAACTTGGAAAACCTAATCAGAATACTCAATTGGGTTGGAAGGCCAACACAAGGTCAGAAATATCTTACTTAATTTCTGAAATAAATCCCAATTTTCCGACTAAGATTTGAACCTTAGACCCTGAAATTACTTGTGAACTAAATAAGCCATTATACTAATCATCGGATAAAATTTTAGAAACAGAATCGCACAATTTATCTAACGTCCCAGTGCATCACAAAACCACCATAGCTGCGCTATATCGGAACATTAAATAAATACCATTGTGACGGAAAAACCTGTCAAGAGAGAAGTTCATGGAATAATTACATAAGAACTGTTCTAAACAAGGCTTCTACAACGTGGAAGATTGTTTCCATTGCCTAAAACCGGTTGTTTAAAATCACACCGACGATGACATTACAACATTTCACGACGAGAATGATTAAGTTTTATTAAAGTCGCTAAGCCTAATCGGGAATTATGTGCAAGCATTTCACTAGAAATAATTTTACATAAAATCCTATGAACCAAAATAGACGTCACTATAGACTGGACTTGTTGTCATTGTGTCCCAACTCGAAACCCGGATGATCCAGGATTAAGGATTAGCTAGAAAAGGATTTATATACAGAGTGATTCCTAAAAGACGCCGCAAGCTGTAGTTCTCTTGTTTAGTGTCCAATTTCAAAAAACCAAAAACACATAAATGACCGTAAAAATACTACAAGGACGTGTTAATTTTGATTTTTTTATAGATAGATAGAGGATTTTTTTCTGAATCCAGTGATGTATAACAAGTTAATTTTGGTAAAATAATTTGAAGAAAAAATAAATAAAATATTTCCTTAAGTTGGTTTTCCTATAAAATTATCGAGGCGAGGCGTGGAAAATAATAATATCGAAATATGTATTTAAATAACAAAAATTTTGAATCAGAAAAACGAAAAACGTCTTTATAAGTACTGCTCAAATTGACCCCCACCCTGTTGAACACAGAACTCACACCTTCTAGTCACTTCATAAGTTGCATTCAATATTAAATTAGGCGGAATTTCGCAACAAGCATTGATAATGCGCTACGTCAAAATTGCTTCATTTTCTAGGCGGATTACATAAACTTGAGCTTGAAGATAGCCTCAAAGCCAAAAATCAAGTGGTGTAAGATCTGGTGAACGTGCCGGTCATGTCCGGTCCATGTGTTCCTATCCACTGTGGGGTAGCCCCATCTTACTGAAAAAAGTCTATTCAGTCCCGCGAGAGGCCATTCATCCAAAAAATCATCAATTTCTTCAACCAACGATTGATGTTATTTTTCTTGATTTCGAGTGCCATTTATAAAAAATGGCCCTATCAATCGATCACCCAAAATACCGCACCACACATTCACACTAAATCTTCGTTGAAAATTATTTTCAATGATTCTTGGATTTTCCTGACTCCAACATCGGTGCATATTTCGATTAAAAATGCCATTGTTACTGAAATTGCATTCATATGACCTAATAATTTTCCTGTAAAATACCCGCTCTTGTTGCATCATGTTTAAATATAAATTGCAAAATTGCTTTCTTCGACCGCGAACAATTTCCTCTAAAGCTTGTACTTTTTGAGGCATATATCAGTGGTGGCGAACCTATGACCCGCGGGTCAGACACTGACCCACGAAGGCTTTTTAAATGACCCACGCGTTGATTTTATTTTTTATGTCATAAAAAATATTAAAAAAACGTAAACAAAAACCTTTTTAGAGGATTTTAAAAGCGAGATCCAAAAAAATTGTCAACTTTTAAGTTTTTCTGTTAACAAATTTTCGGTGTTTACAAATTATTGGGACCCTTTTTACCACCAGGGGGGGGGGGCACCGACTTAGTGACCCACGGGCTAATATTAAAAAAATAATGAAAAAAATTTGACCCACTTCTCAAAAAGGTTCGCCATCACTGGTATATATGGTTTGAATCTGTGCCTCTTTAGTATTGTTTGTACAGTTCGGTACGATATGCCAATGGTCCTCGCAATTTCCCTAATAGAAGTTCTAGAATTTTCTCGCAAACTAAGAAGAATATATAATTCGACGTGTTCAATAGGGTGGGGGTCAATTTGAACAATACTTCACGGCTCGCCTCGATAATTTTATAGGAAAACCAACTTAAGGAAATATTTTATTTATTTTTTCTTCAAATTATTGCACCTAAATTAACTTATTATACATCACTGGATTCAGAAAAAAATCCTCTACCATGCTAAGTTAAAAAGTATATACATTGCCATTTGAAAAAAAAAAAAAAAACTTGACTATCGCTTCACATTAAAGTTAATGCAGAAAAAATCAAAGTTATCGCGTCCTTGTAGTATTTTTACGATCATTTATCTGTGTTTTTTGTTTTTTGAAATCGGACAATAAACAAGAGGCGGCGTTTTTTGGGAATCACCCTGTATATATTTCTCTATTATTCGATATCGCATCAGGCAATTTAAAAATTGTGCTACTAAATATATAAATATTGCAAAAGTTTTGTATTTATTTATAAGAATTTGTACTCATTATGGTACATTATAAGCATATCCCGATAAAGTTTTATTATTAAATTAATATTATTACATCGATAACAACACGCTCGAGCTGAACAGTATTTTCATTATATTGCTAATTACAGACATATTTGCATCAATTGTGATCAAAGTAAACCCAGCTCGTTAATTATTAAATTTCACCGAATCACTGTTATGATTAAAATTTCTTTGATTTACAATACGATATCCGAAATCAAACAACAGTTTGAATTCATATTATTCGGAATTAATATCCACCATTACATTAAACTAACTAAAGTTTGCAAACATAACGGAAGAGAAGATACGTACATTATTTCTTTGGCTTAAAATTGCATTATCTACATGCAAACTTAATGGGTAATCTAATGGAAAACCTGAACATGCTTCAGAAAACGAAATAGTTAATTAACAAACTTAAGCAAGAGAACTGTGAGCGTCATAATACGTAACAAGAAAGCTGTAATTCTCGTAAAGAGAAACGACCAACAAATATAATTAAATTTCTTTAATTAATACTTTGACAATAGATGTAACTAAAATAAAACTATATTAACGTACATATAGTTTTCTAGTTAAAGCTAAATATTTTAGAATAAACAAATAATAATAATAATATATAATATTGATTTATATGTAATAATAAATAATTAATTAAATTGTTCACAACTCTCATCTAATTTTTTAAAATTTCGAATCGGTTATCGTATAATTAAAATATATAAAATATTGGTTTAAAATAACAAAAACATTTGGCAAATTCCACAAAATAAAATTATATCATTCTAACATTACCACTTTGAAATAGTGCAATCGGGAATTACATGGAACAACGAATATTCGATTATTAGGGACGAAACGGAATGAAAGTAAATTGAAACCACAGTTCGACGGACACGAAGTATTTTTATTTTACCAGTCTGATGCCAGCGTTGGTCTGCACAGTCAATTGAATTACTGTTACGGCCAAAATCTCAGTTCAAGAAGTCCTTTTCCACCACCTTTTTTCCCACTAAAAGGTTTTTATATTTTAATGAGGCGCCGGAGATTCGAAATGATTACATCCGATTATTTTCAATAGTCCTTCGTTCAAACGTAGGATCAAATTAGCCGTTTATAGAAGTTAAGAGCGTCCTTTATATTCTCAGCTTAATTAGACATAAAAAGCAGCTAATGAATAGGCACATTATATTATAACTTTCATTGTAATTGAATATGTGTTCTTATTTTATTCATTTACGAAAAAAGATATTTTTTACTTACATTAAGGTCGATTATATTGGCACAAAAAAATTAACGTCAGAATTCATTAACATTGATGCTATATTTCAGTAATTCAAAGCTGTTTGAAAAGTAATTTGTAAAATCAACATATAAATTGTTCTACTACATTTCTTTTCTTGTTAGAGTGCATCGTTAGGATTTTCTTTCTATGTACATTGTCTTTTATTGGGTTTGTTTTCGAATTTGCTTTGTATTCGGCTACAATACATAATCGATTTTAGTCGGACTTTTGTTGACAAAACGAAAATAAATGTAGCCGGAGACAGCTAACAGAAATTGAAATCGCAGTCAATGTTGTTTACTCAGTCCTATTTTTCTTTATAGAATATTCGAAGTCTTTAAAAGGATTTCTTTTCGGATAATCTCAAAAGATTATATTACATAATTACTCAGTTATATTAAGTTTGTGCTTTTGTAGGGCAATTGCACAGTTACTGATTGCTTTATAAACATTTATGAACAGCTTCTATTTGTAAAAAAATAATCAATTGAGGAATCTTAAATTTTTTTTAATGTACATGTTTATTTGATAAAAATACGGTTTCGTCGTTTTATTTTCATAGAAAATTTATATTTAGATTATTTTTTATTTAATTTACCCTTTTGTTTAGTTTATCGAGTGACTTACAGTTGCTAGAAAGCTATTCAGGGATTAGGGAAACGTGGCAAACCTAATGAGAATAGTCGGTCGGAAGGTCTTCTCAAAATTATAAATATTTCAAACTTTTTATCTTAAATAAAATTCCATTGCCCTCAGCTAATTTGTGTCTTAAATCTATTATAAATAAAATAAAAAAAACATGCATGTTAAAAAATTTAAATCACATATAATTTTAAGAATAATTAAACAAATATCAAATAACATTGAAGTAAGCACACATAAAGAATTCAAAGTAGTTTTTTAGTCGTGGTTTCATTTCTCTCTTTTAGAATTTATTCTTAATGTAGACATTTATTAAGTAAGACCTTAAGGATACCTTACTGCCTCTTATTCGATTTGATTTACCATTTCTGTTATTGTGTCACATTTTCTAGGCATTTTGTCGTTTTTTTCCACTGTAGCTATTTTTTTTGCTGCTAGTTCTCACTTTGGCGGAATGTATTATATTTGCATGTATTATAGATATTTATTATTTAAAATTAAGTATAAATTACGCAATTCAAATATGCTTTAAATTTACTTCATGTAATATCACACCAAAAACAAATCCCTTAAACCTTTTTCGTTAACAATGTGATAATATTTCCATGACAACATAATAATACCTCGGCGTAACATATTTCATTCCCTACATAACGCTTCTTGAAATTGTTTTACCGGTTAACAAAATCGAAATTGTCAGTTCGGAAAAAAACATGTGTATCATTACATCGATAATAACAGGCACACTTTGAGTTTTTTTGTGATACTAAGCACCACTTCAGCAGCACCCTCGAGCGTCAAGACACCGCTCTAAAGCCATGGATATAGCCTAGGTTTCAGAGAAGAGTTAATTATTTAAGAAGCAGCTGCTTACACGCAAGGTCAATCGAGTTGTTTGTAATCACGGTGTAATTATTTTCGCTTTATATGCTTTTACATCTTTGTAAAGCGAACTTATTTTTAACATTTTATTTTGATCTTAGAATTATAATGGGTCATTAATATATGCGTGTGGCGTTTGAATATATTCCAGGCTTAACACTGCAGTTTCTATTATATGTTTATAGAATTTAATACAATCTGTGTTTAATAATTATCTTTGGAGTAGTTATAAATTGTTAGTCGACTGTATAATTAAAAACGTATTTAAGGGTACCAAGATGTCCTGGTTCTGAATTATGATGGTAAAATTTTATTCAAGGAATATAATTAAAGCAAGGAAAGAAGAAGTAAAATACGTATTTAGTAAGAAACTGACAAATTTAATTAAGATTAATGGCCGCCGGCTCCCTGATGAATTACAGTGAAAATTACATAGCAAGGATTTCTGAACTAACAGTAAATTATTGCGTGATAATTTTGCTATTGGAATATATGGGGTCTAAATGGTAAAGGGTCAAAATAGGATATGTTCAAGATTATGTTTGAAGATATTACCTTTAATGAATTACTTGTTCTCCCATTTATAAAAGCACAATTATTCAATTGTTCAATTTGGTTATACAGTGCGCGTCAAAATTAACGCATAAATTCATTTATAGCTAACATAGAGGTTTTACAGAAAAATCCTTCAAATGGTATAGCGATTTTGTAAAAAAGTCATTATGTGACGGTAAAAATTTTCTTTTGCGACTTCATTTTCATGGCGTACTGGGTTTCACTTTTTTTTAATGGCCCCCTTTTTTATGACATTTTCGGGTAGATCAAAAAGTTCTCTTTTTGACAACATAACATGTTGTAGCGGTTTTATAACAAAATTTAAAAAATATTTGCCCCCAACATGATAAATCATAAAAAAAATTTAAACAAACAATTATGTTCTCGCCTGACACCTAGACAGATTTACTTGTCATTTGATGAAAAGTTTAAATTCACATCAAATCATCATGCATTTGAGCGAAACAGAACGTATCGAAATTTTGATGATGATGACGGAGATAGTGTAAGAACCCAGCAACAAGTTTTTGCTCTTTTTAATCAAGAGCGTCCCGAACGGCCCCCGATAACACAATCGACTGTGAGCAGAATTGAAAAAAAGTTTAGGGAGACAGGGTCTGTGACGGATGCAACAAAATCTGGGCGAAGAAAAGCTGCTGATGACGAAACATGCTTGTCGATCCTTTTGGAACTGGATGATAATCCTCATTTTTCGTCTAACGAGCTTGGCCTAAGACTTTTAAGACGTGAAAAATATCATCCTTACAAGATTCAGTTGGTTCAAGAATTGTCAGAGGACGATCCTTATCGACGGACGGAATTTTGCGAAAATACGATGAACATTTGCCAGGAACATCCAGAATTCTTAGAAAAACTTTTCTTCTCAGATGAGGCTACATTTTATCTCAACGGAACAGTTAATAGACAAAACTGTCGTTGGTGGGCAAGAAATAATCCACACTGGATACAAGAAGGTCAACACCCGCAAAAACTTAATGTATGGGCAGGAATTATTGGTGATCACATTGTTGGGCCTTATTTCTTCGATGATAATCTTACTGGTGACATTTACCTAGGCTTTCTTCGAAACACTCTCCTTCCCACTTCAGTCGAATTATTCCCTAATAACTTGGAACCAGGTTTACCCAATAATGAAATTTGGTTTCAACAAGACGGCGCTTCCCCGCATTATGCTGCCAATGTACGGGCATATCTACATGAAATTTTTCAAACGGATGGATTGGTAGACGGGGAGATAAAGAGTGGCCCCCTAGGTCACCAGATCTCACACCGTTAGACTACTTTTTATGGGGATATTTAAAAAGCAAAGTGTATCGAAATTGTCCTCAAAATTCAGATGCTCTAAAAGAGCGTATTAGAAGAGAAATTAGGGCAATAACACTTGCTGTCCTGCACAGTGTCCGACAAAAATTTGTGTATCGTCTTGCCTACTGCCAAGAGAATAAACGGTGGCCATTTCGAACACTTATCATTTATCATGATGGGGGAAATATTTTTTAAATTTTGTTATAAAACCCCTACAACATGTTATGTTGTCAAAAAGAGAAAAAAAAGTGAAACCCAGTTGGCCATGAAAATGAAGTCGCAAAAGAAAATTTTTTACCATCACATAATGACTTCCTTACAAAATCGCTATACCCCTTGAAGGATTTTTCTGTAAAACCTCTATGTTAGCTATAAATGAATTTATGCGTTACTTTTGACGCGCACTGTAAAATCGTTGATTATATTCTTGATATTAACTTTTCGAAGGTTTTTGTGGTCGTTATCTAATATCTTTCATCGATGTTTGCTGCCAATGTTTCGTTCACTCTTACAAATATCATTATCAGGGTGAAACAACCATTTTATACTTAATGCTGAATTTGCCATTAATGCGGTCCTGCTGTTTATATTTATTCAAACATCCCAATCGTCTAAACATCGATATCATACGGAAAACATCTGGAAACCGAACATCACCGACATATATACACGTACCGATCATGAAACTATCATCTCTTCGGATTTATAAACCGCATAGTCGCATTAATAGAAGAAAAAGTGAAAATAAAAATAATAAAAAAAAGAAGGAAAAAATGTTAGTATTTGACATCACCCTGTAATAATGATAAAGAGCTATTTTTTTAATTCGAAGTCATTACTGTCTTGGTAGTAAATATTTCTAAAACTATGATGCATTCCACATTACGCAAGGACAAGAATATTTGGATGAAGATTTTTACTATTAATGGATTGAGAAATATTTGTAGCCCTGCGTCATTTCACTCCCCTAATAAGTTTTCTGGTGTTACTTAAAGAGTAAAGTTTATTAAAACAAACCGACCGATTAGATGGCTCAAAAGCAAGAATTCTTCAAATGAAAAAGTTCAATAGGAATTTCTTTTAAAATTAGGAGCAAACGTTTTAAATTATTTTTGTAGTATTTTTATGAAATTTTAGAGAGTATATTTTATGTTTAGTAGATAATTTTAACTTTAAACTGGAATATATGTATTTTTTAATTTAATGTAGAGTAATAAGTTTGGAATAAAATAAATAATGTTTATTTATGCCTACGCTTTTAATTAAATACTGTTAATTTCATAGAAAAAATATTACACATAATAAGTTGGTAATTAAAAAATAGTAAAATATGTTGCATCCAGCAACTAAATGCTAACTGGTTAGTATTTGAACCCATGATGATGAGCTTCGTAAACGAAAAATTCGTTGCTACTTCGTCGTGAGCGTACTAAGTATCAGCTGTTCATTCTAAACCGTGATCACTATAACGTTTTAGAATCACAGTGATTGAAAAGGAACGGTTACCGATAACGCCAATATTAATAAATCACTGGATCACTCATCACTAATTGAAATATTCAATTTATTTTTTATGAACTTCATTACATTTCGTTTTCTTATGTTTTTGTCCTTGTTTGAAGGAAATTTTCTTATGTTATTTACAAAACATATTCAATACGATTTTAATGCGACAAGTTGTTAGTAATCCATAAAAAAAAAAAACTTTTTGAACTACTCTCATTCTCATTCGTCCACTTTTTTAAGTCTGTGCAACAACCATGAAGATGGAGTCATGCGCATCCTCGATAAAGGGAATGTAATCAACTTACGAGCTCACATGCTTTTCACGTGCGCTTTGATCATTTTTCGTACCGATGGATTTAATGCATTCATACATTTATAACGAATGAAATTTAAAAATACGTTTTGAACTTTGTCTTGCTGTAAACTATATGTGATTAATAACGCCCGGTAATATTTACCGCCGAAAAATTATTATGTAATCAAAACGTTACATGTGTCTAGTATATTTTACAATACATATCTTACATAATTCTGAGCAAGGTCAGAAAAAACTATGAAACGCAATAAGGCATACGCGTTTGTATAAAAGCGAGAAAGATAACCCAGCGAAAGGGAAAGACTAATTTTGTGACAGGCGTATGAATTATATGGAATTTTATGTACTATTTTATGTTCCTCTTCTGGCAATACATTCTTAATAATCTCCTATCTGATCTATAAATTAAGTTTGTTACAATAGATACAAATCTTCTTCAAATTAGGACCGTTATTGATCCTTTTATTTACTAACTACTAATTTACTACTTACTGGCCTTGTTAACCTGTTTATTTATATACAAACCTAATGTTTACATATAATGATATCATATAATTAATTTGCAAATTATTTATGCTAAATTGTGGCGTGGGTTTAAATAAAAGGAAATGAACATTAATATCAGCTATATTTTAATATTCAATCAAAATTTGCCAATCACATCACATTTTTAAATATTTAGGATAATTTCCATTATGTATACATACCTTGGATATGTTCAATGTATGTATACTTTTACTTTTTATATATATTTTTTTTTATTAAGCAGTTCATGTATTTATGTGTTAATTGTTAACTATTAACTGCTAACTGATTTACACGTACATGTATGTTAATTTCTTCACGAAAAAAAATTTCCCAATAGTTTAAATTGCCTTAGACTTTTGAATTTTATTTTCATATTTGCTTTTGTGAAATCAGAATCATAATTCTATTAAATATATTTACATAAAACAGAAAATTTTCCCAGCTCTTTTACATAGTATTGTAAAATTCATATCTTTCAAAGCGATACATGTAATACTATGTAGTAGAAATAATAAAATGTAGCTGATACATGGATCGGTGCGGTGGTATAAATAATATGCGACATAAAGTTCTCGAGTTTGTTGTATCGTTACATTTATAGCTTTATATAGAGAAAAAATTCCGGGTCATAAATCTGAAGCTTTGAGAAATAAAGTACAACCCTCTTTACTACTATTTCATACCAATAACTGCCTTTGTGCGATAAGTGTTTATTGTAGTTTAATGATCTGCCGGAGTGTGGCGCTAGCAGCGTTAGTCACACTTCCGGAAGTGGGGAGAATATAGCCGGATACGGAAACCGGTGTCTACAATATATCTCAACAATAAGTCATTGTGGACACATACACGATACATTTCGTAAATAAATAATCCGCAAAAACTGTTAATTATTGTATTTAATGATGTATTTATTTAAAGCTAAAACAATGAATAAATTATCTAAAAACTCAACTAATAAGCATTATTTATTTTACTAATATTATTAGTTATTCTTCTGTTTGCCTAAACAATATTTGCTTGTGTTTAGTAATTCTGTATCTATGCGAAACAACTAATCTTGATAAGCCTTAGGGTCTCCAACTTGGAAATTAATATACCATATCAAAGTTTACGTAGAAGTTGTAAACTCGTAGTAAAGTTATTTTATTATTTAAATAAATTTATTATTAACAAGAGTTATTGTTAAACATGAAAAATGAAACCTTTTTATAGTTAAAAGTTCCTAAAAGCTGTTCCTTTGTAACAAGATCTTATTTTTCGATAAAGTGTAGAAAATTTTCTACAAAGCTATACTTTTAGTTTCATAAGGAACACGTAATTGCTTCCCAGTTTTCGTTTCTTTTGTATTTGACAAGTATAATATTACTAGAAATGGAACATTTAAAATAAACCTTCAACAATGAAAGCGATTTTTATTAAAGTTTCCGGAGATACAATATCACAAGTTTGTGCCACTTAACAGCAATCGATCCACTTTCTTTTTATATTCTTTTAAAAAGTACTTATAATAGAAAATGTTTCGGCTCCAATTGCACAAGAATCATATTTTATATTTTTAGTCACAGTTTTAAATATTATTAAATTATTCATACTATAATGGAATATGTTTTTTTAATATTTCGCTCTCGTCATTAGAGCAAAAAAAAATGAATTATTTATGCTGTAGAAACATTAAAGTTTGCTATCCCGTAAGTAATCCTTTGCTCAAATGAATGTTATTAATCATGCATTAGTTGTGAACATCACGCGTGCAAACTTGATTTTTCGTTACCTTTGTTAGTTTTAAAACAAACAACTTGCTCTCGTTGTACACCATGAACAAATAATAAAGAAGGCGGAAATGACTCAAGTGAGCTTAGGATGCTCAAGTGAAGAGTTTTCCGTTTCAAACAGAGTTAATGAATCGAAACGGTCGATGTCGAATAATAAACTAGGTAGGTAATGTATTTTCTTTGATAAACTGCTGTATCGGTGTTCGTCAATTTTAATGGACAAAAAAAATCGCTATATAATTAAGGTAAATTTTATAATGGCACTAAAAGGAAATGTAATATAAAAATGAAAAGAAGAAAATTTAAAAGCGTTTTAACATTTAACTTGTTTTAATATGTTTTAATGACGCAATAAGTAAATCGATTATTTAATTGCTTTGAATTGCTGTAAAAATAGTCCGGGACGTAATGGACGAGCAAAATTTATAGGAAAATGTCTGTGAACATGATTTATATATTTGTGAAGGGCGTTTGATATTTTTTTGAAGTAGTGCTACAGCTACAGCTAATTAGCTTACAAAATATTTTTGTAATGTTGCGTCTAAAAAATTGAGAAAATACTCATCGAAGGAAATTCTATGTAGATTTTACTATTTGAAACAGATTGAAGACGACCAAAATAAAAATAAAAATCAAAAATTAAAATTGTCTGCAATTAGCTAAATTATTCATACTCTTAGCTGAAGAGGTTACGACTAGTGCGCGGACTCTGAGACACATGTTCGAAAATGTAAAATGAAGGCGGCACATCAATAAAATAGATGAAACTAAAATTTCACATGTTAAAATAAATATGCCACAAAAGGTTTTAGGCCTCGAACAGGTATTGAACTATTCTACAGTTTGTCGCATGAATACTCCTCATATTATTAATGAAATCGCACTTAGAATTGCACTGGTAAACTAGCTTGCGATTTTTTTTTTTTTTTTTGAACATTGGCGTAAATATAACTCGTATTTATCAACTTACTGTACTTAAAATAAAGTTTAAAATATTTTTAACAATTTCTGTATATGTTTATTTGAATCTTAACTATTATTATTGGTTAAAATTTGACGAGAAATATATTAATTTTTGAATATAACAGAAATAATATGAATAAAGTCAAATTATTCGTTGCGCGCCTATGACCTAACCTACAATAAAATGAAATGTCATTGTCCGCGCCTTAGTTATGACTAAGTACGATCAGGTAAAATCTCCAACCTTCTGAAGCTTGAATCAATTATCCCTGTTTTAAGGAGGATAATTCTGAAAAAATCGACTTAATAATATAATAATAATATTAATAATAATAATATAATTATTAGGGAAGTCATACTGTTCCATGCCAACGTTGAACGCGTCCCAGTCAATTATTGTGTACTTTTATATCTTAATTAATATTATTTACTCAGTACTATATAACTAATGGAGGGATTTTAAGAAACCTAAATCAGAAGCTAATATTTGAATTCTCGGAAATTAATTCAACATTCATTAAAAGCTGTACAAATCATGATTGCCGCAACTGCTGCTGACTTGGATTACTTTACAGTGGACCGGTCGGAATTTATGCGAAAACCAAACACCTCGAATAGAAGGGGGAGCCTAATATATAGCCTTTAATAATGATTTTTATTGCTTAGTTTCTGAGTTTGATGTTTAACTGCGTTCAAGAAATATCGTAGTTGTTTTTGTAGGGTATGAAAATATTATATTTGAGCAGATATCAAAAAACGATATTAAAATTTTTTTTTACAATTTTTACAAGAATGATGTCCAATACTTTTTCTCATATATTTTTAAAAAATGTTTCGCTTTCTGTATTTTTAATTACAACTACATAAACGTATCACTTTAATATTTACATCTCCACCGTTTTACGCTTTGTGTTTAAAGTTTTAATGCGTGTATAATTCCCAGCATATGTTGTTACTTTAACCGGCAAAAATACCCCAGACACATTTACTCCCTTTAATAATTTAGTAAATTACGAAAAGCATATTGATTTTCCATTGAAACTTTGGTTTTAATTAGTGCACATGTACGTGCACTCACTTTTAATATCCTCTGCCCATTAACGGTTTAATCCAACCCACCACCAAGTATGTATCTACACTGTTGTATTTAATAATAAAATAGATATGAGAGAAGTTAATAAAGTGGAATATCAGTTTTGTTATAAACAGGTTGGACAAGTATAGCGCTTACAAATTATGTACATGCTTGTAAATGCTTGTAAAATTATAATTAAATGACAGATTTTGCTTGAGCTTGAGGATCGTAATATAAATTCATTGTTCCAATATTGAATCATCATCGTTGATATTTCAAACTTTTAATTTGTCGATCAATTTTAATTTCCTTGCAAAATATACAGGTTAACTTCATTAAGAATACTGAAGACTATGTTGGAATGATAACATACATTTTTAATCTTAAGATTCTATTCACTAAAAGACTTTAAATGGTGAACAAAATATTTACACAAAGTAATTTAATATATTTGTGTGAATGTAATATTTTTTTTTATAATAATAATAATAATAATTTTATTACATTTGAAGTATTTTATTGGTGGCAGGTTAGTGGAGGGTAAATTTGGGTGATAAACCATTTTATAAACATTTTATTGTAGATTCATTTTTCAATTCAATTTCAATTATTTTTCTTGTAGCATAAAACATATTTAATCTATGTAACTGACTAACTTCATGTCATAATTATACAAACGGTTATTGTTCGCTTTATAGTTATGCAATCAGTATTAAACACATTTTCCCAGATTAAATGTATTAGGGTTGACGTAAGTGGTGCCATCTTCTTGCCTGAGATAAGTTTTACAACCGCAATAATATAATAAAACCTGATTTGCAGGTTTATGACTTTCATTTTATTATTATAGTTTGAAATCATTAGCAGTTACCTTCATTCTTTGCATATGATTCGCGCTCATGTTATTTTATCAAATGTAGGGTTTCATATTTAGAATCTTAATAACTTAAGGATTTATACATGTCTCCTTTTAATTCCGAGCGAAATGTTTTTAAATATACATAAATTAATGTTTCGTAACGAACGTAAATATTTTATTTAGAAAATTGCCTTGCAGACAATAACTTTTGTTGATCTCAGTTATTTTAAAAGAAGATAAATACGTAGCCGGTAGTTAGCTTTCGTTTTATCGGCAATGTAGACTGAGCGCTTCATTGAACTTTTACGGTTGGGAACTGTGTGTAAAAATTCGAAATAAAACACGCCGCAAATACAATAAGATATTCAGCAATCGTTATTTTCGTTTTTTTTTTTTTTAATATTGATCTGATATGTTTAAAATTCTATTCAGGAAATCGATAAATTGAAATTACTTGCTTACGTGTAATTATTAAGTGGAAATACTTAACATTATATACCGCATTTATGCAAACTATATCAATACCGTAATTTTAATAGCTTTTGATTAAGTTTAAATGCCAAAGTCGTTTTAGCAAAATTAACTGTAATAAAATTTCGTACATATTTTGAGTAAAAATTAACCTTAATGTATTAAGACAGTGAAATCTGCCGCAATGATGCCTAATTAAATTATAACCGGAACCTGAAGATCTCGTCCAGTTCCGGACGGTAGGTCTAGAGGGATGCAAAATTATCCCGGATCATCGCCATCATGCTAATGGACAAGTTGCTTAATGACGAACCGCTGTTTACGATAATGCGTAATTCCGGTCGAAAATCCGGTTTTCTACGTACATCGGTACCATTTACTCTGTTCCAATTGTGCGCCCTAATCCAACTATCGGCATTTAGCGTCAATTTCCGTATAAATAATCGATAATTAGCTGATTACGAAATGAAAACGGCGAGCTTTCCTAACCGTTATTGTTTAGCCGCAGGGATTATTAAATGTCAACCGATGGGTGGGATGCAAATTTAGATATAGTGTTGCACTGATACAATATTTAATATTTGCTAATTGCAATATCACATCACATCAAATTGTAAACAAATAACCAATCAATCTTAATGTTAAATATTGGAAGATTTTATCTGTTGAATATATTATTATAAATGAAATTATTGCTAATGTAAATTATACATAAATTTGTTGATATACGAAATATTTGTTATATTTTGACATAAAATTACATACAGAGAGCGTCAGAATGATGATCGCCCACGTGACCATGTACTTATGCAACCAAATATACGTCTGTTGGTGTTCTTGCATAATGAAATTTAATTAATAAATTCAGTAGCATATCATTTAAATTTAGATTAGGTAGCAATATTTAGCTTTATTTCATTTTTTCGAAAAATTTTAGAAATGGTATTGGTTAAAAATTAACAGAAAACACTTGTTACTAAATAAATATTTATTGATAATCAGTTACCTAATTTCTAACAGAGTTATGCTGTATGAATTTATTTGGTATGCATTTTTTAAACATCAATAAATATTCCAAAGTAATAACATTTATTACCATAGATAGAAAATTCTAAGTTCAGGATCATTTGGAAGCAATTCATGACAAACAGTAACTTTGTACGGATGCATATGAACAGGCTTTTTCAGTGCTCTTCGACTAGAACCATAAGAACCATAAAAATTTAGAACATTTAATTATTATAGTTGACTGTTTACGTACCAGCTTGTTGTTGTGACAATTTTCTGACCGATTTATGTGGGGTTTGTTCTATTCGAGGTTGAATCATCAACCATCTCTGCTGTTAAAACAGATGATCTGCTTCTGGATTTCCCTTTACATATGCAATTTATAGTTTCAAAACGCTGTACAAGTTTCTATTTATGACGAGCAAAATTTTCAGGAAAGGCCTCAGTGAATTGCTCAATGTAAGATTGAAAATAATAAGTCCATGTCCCATCTGTTCAGATGTAAATGGCATTTTTACAAAAACGGTTCTAAAATAATATTTTAATTTAGCCACAGTAATTAACACAGTAATACTCACATCACAGGCGTAAAGTTGGTGTATTAAGCTCTGAAAGGAACTATTAATTCAAAAAATACAGAAAAATATAACAGAAACAATTCGTTGAAAGGCGCTAATGTTTTAGCTCGCTCGTTAGATAATATACACCGGGTGTAGAATGGATTTTCGTACATAGGGATTTTACATGCAAAACTAATAATTTGCGAATATTCCCTCCCCTAATTATTTTACCACAAAACCTTAAATACAAAAATTGCAGATGATTAAAAATAGGTCCCAATTTTTTTCTTCTTTGCTTATTAACACCCTCCGGGACTGCACAATTAAAGGAAAAAGAATTTAAGAAATGATAGAAAATAGCAACATCCGTGACCTGCGACCTGTGACCTGTGACCAAAGTAACAAAATTCATTTATTTCACACTAAAATTTGACAATTTTAGTAGGGGCGTTTAAATCTGTTTTAAGTAACAAAATTCATTCATTTCACACTAAAATTTGACAATTTTAGTAGGGGCGTTTAAATCTGTTTTAAGTCGTTTGCAGAAAAGAAAAAACTGCTGAACAGATTTTAAAATTTTATTGAATGTGATAATAAAGGTAGTTGTAATAATAATTAAATTAAATGTTCAAACAAGTCTCCGTTGACAGCTGAGCAGTACCCCAATATGTCGTAAATATTTCTTCTAGTTGCAGCAAGTTGATAATATGATATTTGACGACATTTTGCAAGTATTGCAGCTCTTAAAGCGTCCACATTTTGATACGTCCTTCCATTGTATAGCCGATCATGCAAAAGATCTGGAGATCTTGGAGGCCAATTAATTTCTCCACTTTGACCTATCCAGCGATTTGGGAATGCATGATTTAAGTAGTCTACAACATCGCGCTGAAATGTGCCGGACGTCCATCATGTTGATACCAAAATTCGTAATTAATTCCCAATTCGTCGATAGCTGGCCCGACTTCTTCTTGCAAAAAATTTAAATACGCAGCACCAGTTAAGCGGTCTGGAATAAAGAACGGTCCAATTATGTGTGGACCTAGTATGCCAGCCCAAAAATTGACACTACCCCGGTATTGCGTATGAGTCTGCAACGTTAAATGTTCATTTTGTGTACTCCAGTAGCGATAATTTTGTTGATTTGGTTCACCAGTTAACTGAAATCGACACTCATCGCTGAATAAAATCCTAGATAGATAGCAGTAGTAAAATGAATCCCCAAATTATTACCTATTTGTCTTAAGGAGACATTTTTGTTCTCTGCAACGCTTAAGAGAACAGCATCTACAGCTGTTACATTCTGGCACTTACATTTCTTATTAACGGTGCCGTTGGTCTCAAAGTGCCTAACAATTCTATTCAGGGTGTTCAAATTTAGAATTGGTCGCTCCGGATAGAATCCAGCAAAAGTTGCTTATATGTCCCTAAAAGACAATCCAGAGTAGTACCATTTAATAAAGTTGACTTTCTCTTCTTGGGTATAGGAATTTATTTTAAGAATCAGCAAACTTATTTTGTTTGTCAAAACGTGACATGTATTATTGCTATCAGGATTCATGGCTAGTACTATTTATCGGTTCATTCCTAATACTTTTTCTTCAAGTCTAGCTGGACCAAAAGGTGTTAGAAAATAAATAACAAAGAATTTAGATACATTTTTTTTTGTCTACAACTTTTTGCATGTAAAATCCCTATGTACGAAAATCCATTCTACACCCGGTATATTTGTTTTTTATATTTGTTTAAATTATTGCTGTACTCAATACTACAATACTCTTATAATAATGTATATACATGGTAAATTTAAAATGCTGTTATTTACAAATGTAGTTCTGCAAGACATACTTCAGGCCGTACACTAAACATACAGTATGACTATGACCCGAATTACCTTACAATAATCTATTGAAGGTTAAAACGGAATATGTAATAGAATAACAGACATTTATTAATTACGAGTATTAATTGTGTAAACAAGAATAGTGTTGCTAATTATAATTTTATGCCATCGGCATTTCAGATGGCAACTTTAAATGTTACTAAAAAGTCATCAAATGCTGCTGAAAATTAAATAAATGAATGAAAATGATTTAATTTTCATTTTCATTCATTTATTTAATTTTCAGCAGCATTTGATGACTTTTTAGTAACATTTAAAGTTGCCATCTGAAATGCCGATGGCATAAATAATCATAGTTGAAATTAAAATGTTTATATAAATAATAACATTAACAAAAAAAAAAGATCATAACTGTCGTCACTGTTACGTTGCCGTAATCCATTTCTTCTGTTATAATATGTTATAATATGTTTGGTTAACAAGTATTTATTACAACATTTTTCTTCAATTCTTAAACCTAGTGGACAGTAATCAGTGTGTTATGTATTTAAGGTTTTCAAACTTATTGTCACTTTTTGCCACCTCAACAGGTCGAACCCAATTACAGAGTGTGGTCTTTGGGTTGCGGCCACGACCGACTTACAGTTGTTAGAAGCCATTCCAGCATATGCTGCAAGGATTAGGAACACGTGGAAAACCTAATCAGAATGGTCGGTCGGAAGGCTCACTCAAAGTTAGAAACATTGTAAACTTCATCTCTGAAACTAAAATTTGAACCTTAGACCTTAAGATTAAATATTTGTAACAATTTTCTTCTGACCAAAAAGCCAATTGTTCCTTTGTATACCTGCTGGAACCACGCCAATTCGACGTTACTTGACGTTTCATTTACTGTTACAAGTGACGTAAACAATAATTTTATAATAAAAGTTTACAAAGAAATGGATGGCAAGGTCGCTCAAAAAGCGTTGGGAAAACTGTTCTGTATGGCACAGAGACCTTGTAACACAACCGTGTCCTGTAAAGCCGTCACAAATAAAACAAACTCAAATCAACCCACATAAAACAAAAAATTGCTCACTAAAGTTTTTCAACAGTTCTGTCTGTCTGGCAAAATTTAGTTCATCGTGCACCTTTTTCTTGTTTGTTTCTATTTACATTCCATATCATTCAAGTGTTCTTTCAGTAAGAAAATCTATGTTAAAGTATACACATAATACAGCAATAATTAATACAGTCAGAAATAACTAATAATATCAATTTTATGTTACACGATACGTACATTTACAGGAAAAAAAATTAAAAAATGTGTTGCCTACACATTTTTATGATTTTATCTAAATCCAAATTAATTACAATACTTGGTTGCTTTAAAATGTGCGTCTAATGATAAAGTATAAAGAATAGAAAAGCGATGAGAGCTAGGCAGGAAACGACTATCGTGAATGACACTGAACGAATAGGAAACTATCACTTCCCGGAATTGTTAAAAGTCCATAGTCCGTACGAGAACATTTATGTATCATTAACGACGAGTAAATTCTCGTTATTAAATCTTCGATTTGTCCATTAGTCATCATAACAAATAACTAACAAAATTAACTTATGGGAAATGTAATTGTACCCTTAAATATATTATATTTAAATAATACTGAACTTCTTGGCTACTTTAACGAATTTTTGCGTTTTGGCCTTGCACAAGATTACGACCCGATGCTCAGGTCAATATTATTCTGCAAGAATGACACACGGAAAATTGAAATAGAAAATGTAATCGGTGTTTCAGCAGATCGATCACTTTATCCTAATATTGTTCAGGTCACTGAACGGCATTGTCTCGGGAACGATAAAAAGAAAGTAAAGGATGATAAAATAAAATAATGTGTTGGGTTAAAAACGCAATAAAAATTTATATTAGTAATTCACGAAATAGAATTGGCAAAGGTGAAAGTTAGTAAGTAAGTAACTATAGGAATACATAAAAGAATATGACAGAAATGGAAGCGGAGTGATGATGAAGATTTCAAAGCCCAAGAGATTTGAGCGGAAATGAAAACGTATCGCAAAAGAAAGAAGAGAGAGAGATGAATTGAGGAATCGGATGTACGAAGGCAATATTTCAATATCATAAGTGTTGTGTCATATTCTAAACTTTACATTATATTTGTAAATAATTAATTCTATAACACTTTAAAAAAAATAATCTAATTATTCCTGATTATAACTTCTAATCGTTTTGGCTGAATTATTTTATTTTGTGAAATAGAGGAAAACATAATTCTTCTAAAGTAGTCTATTCAAAAAAAAATACTTAAATATTTTTTTTAAACCTTTAAGAAAAATCAATAACGTGTATTGTCTCCTCTGGCATTAATAACCGCTTGCATTCTTCTCAGCATACGGTTAATCAAATTTTCTTCTCGCTGAATATTTTCCCATTAAGTAACAACTGCTTCTTCGAGCTCTCCTAAATTCGTAGGAGCAGGTGTTCGGCGCTTAACTGCTCGTTTGAGTTTATCCCACAGGTGTTCTATGGGGTATAGATCTAGGCTTCTGGGTGGCCAATCCATTACCGGAATAAGAACCTCATTTAGGTAGCCTAGTACAATTCTGTCAACGTAAGGTCTCATGTTATCCTGCATAAGGAGGAAATTCTCACCAACGAATGAAGCAAATGGCATGACATGTTCTTCTAAAATGTTATTATGATAATAAACTGCATTCATTGCTCTTCCACGAATAAGTACTAACTCTGTTTTAGCGTAAAAAGAAATTCCTCCCCAAAATATTAGTGAGCCTCCTCCGAATGCCCCCCCCCCCCAGCAACTAGAACCATTCTCCTCGTTTTCTCCAGACCTTATCGCGTTCATCACGTCTTTAAGCTGACTCTTGTTTCATCCGTAAATAAAATTCGTTTCAATCGTCTACAGTCCAATTGGAATGATTCCTTGCAAATCTGAGCCTAGCTACTCTGTGTAGCGGTGCACTGGCTGGCGTTCTTCTATTCAGTTGTGCTTGATTCAACCTCCTTCTGACTATTGGAGAAGAAATTGCTACAATTCGAACTGCTTCGAGTTCGTTTCTCAGGGCTGAACTTATAGCGGTCCTCTTTCTCAGAACAAGTAGCCTGAGAAAAACTTCATCTGGCTCGTTAGTTGACCTTTTTCGCCCTTGAACTCGCCTTCGGGAATAAGAACCAGTCTCATTGAAACATCTAACTATGCGACTTATTGATGAATGGCAAACTCCTAAAAAATTTGGCACATATCGTTGAGAATATACGACTTCCAGCAATGTCGATGCAAGTACCTATTGCTTCCTGTTCACTTAAATTTCTTGGTCTATTCATGATTACGTTTAAGAGTACCGAAGTGAGCGATTTAGAACAATTTCAAAGAAAATTAGGGTAAAAAAACTTTCGAAGAAAATCAGATTTTTCGATTTTATGGAGTAGGTGCCGATTTTTATGCAATGAATGTTACTGATCACTAATCTATGCAATATTGCTGACAACTAGCAGATATTTGATAATTCTTTAACATTAAAGATGTAATTAATCCAAGACCATCTAAAAAATGTTATGTACGGAATACAGATACTGATACCTTGAAAAATACAGCTTGTTTTTTCGACTTTTTAATCAATTTACAAAAAAAAAACTGCTCGAACACTTGATTTAGCTATTTTTACTCTGGTTACATCAACCCTTAAGTGGTGGGGGGTCTGTCACCCCAATAATTTAAATTGGGAATAGGGGTTAAACGGTACGTTTTTTTTTAAAGTCTGTAATTTTGTTGTTACAACGGTTTTTTATTTTTGAAATTGGAACCAGTAGTTTTTAAAAAATAGCGTTTAAAAAATTTATTATCTAAAAAATAGGTACTTGCATGTTAACGGATTAAATGTTGAAAATGTTTACCACCGGCTTCCATACAATAGTAGAGACACTGTTCAAAATGTTGTCGGACATTCTGCAGTATTTCGGAAGTAACTTGATTGCATTCGTCTGTAATACGTTGTCGTAGTTCTTGTATAGAATTTGGTTGGGCTGCATAAATTTTATTCTTTAAATAATCCCATAAAAAGAAATCAAGGTGTGATAAGTCTGGTGATCTGGGTGGCCATTCAGTAGGGCCTCCCCTTCCAATCCAGGAAGAATCGAGAACGATAACCGATATCTTGAAGATCATTTCATATTTCAACAGTTTTTGGATGAAAGGCTTCCTGGTCGATGGAATGGAAGAAGATGCCTTGCTGAATGGCCACCCAGATCACCAGACTTATTACCCTTTGATTTCTTTTTATGGGGTTATTTAAAGAGTAAAATTTATGCAACCCAACCAAATTCTATAGTACTACGACAACGTATTACAGACGAATGCTGTCAAGTTACTTCCGAAATGCTGCAGAATATCCGACAACCTTTTGAACAGTGTCTCTACTATTGTATGGAAGCCGGTGGTGAACATTTTCAACATTTAATCCGTTAACATGCAAGTACCTATTTTTTAGATAATAAATTTTTAAAACGCTCGTTTAACCCCTATTCCCAATTTAAATTATTGGGGTAACAGCCCCCACTTAAGGGTCGATGTAACCCGAGTGAAAATAGTCCCCTTAAAAAAAAAAGTCGTGTTCGAGCATTTTTTTGTAAATTGATTAAAAAGTCGAAAAAGTCTCGTTGGCCCAGCTTGTATAGTGAAAATACACGGTGGTGCGTTAATTTTGTCCAGACGTTCATAGGGAAAAAATCAATATGGTATAAATTTATCAAATATTTCTTGAATTTTACCATGAATAAAAGCAATATATAAAATTTTATAAAATAATAATAAACAATTTACTGTATAAACGTTATATACTGAATTGGGAAAACCCCATGTTATCTGTATGGGTTTTACCTCTTTATATTTCAATATAATATTGTTAGATAATAGATTAAAATATTTGTATAATTTGCTTAGTATTCAAATAGTCTACTTAAATATTTTGTCCAGTATCCATCATAACAAAAAAAAAACACTTTACTAGTTCACGATCAAGTACCGAAAAACTTATCCATGTAGAATGAATGAACGTACGTCTATATGGTCAAAATTGACCACTTCTCTATTTCTAGTTGTTATTTTATGTCGCGGGACAGCGTTAAAAGAGAGAAATGGATGCAATGACTCCAAGTATTGTTTTCACCCAAGTTCACTACTCGCAACGGCGAGACGGTGCTGATATATCTTTGGAGTGTCTTATTGATTTTTAGAGAGAGCGGAGTATATAAATACAGGAGTACAAATAACGCAATTAAATTTCTTATTTCATTTTAACTATCTTAAGTAATATCGAAAATATGATTGTTTTTGGGTGCCTTCTAATAAAAAATATTAAATGCAGGATCGCAAAAGAAGATGTTTGGGAAGAAATCAGCGAAGACTAATATAGTGGAAATAAACTGATGAATTAAAAATTTCTACAAGTTCTACAAAGGATGAAAAAAAAAGATATACGATGAAGAAATCAGGGGCAGTATAGACAACTTGTTACTAGGAACATATGTAGACTTATGTTGCTTTAGTGTAGACAAAATGTTTCTACGAGTTAAGATTCCTATTGTAACATTCGGTGACAACAAGCTCGTTGTTGCTTCATTGTGTAAGCGGTTTAATGCTACCTTGTGGTACCTTGTGGTACAAAATGCATATCTACAGAATATTAATTAATACGAGGTGTACATTTTTTATACCACACAAGTAAAATTAATAATTCCTTTCAATTTCATTATTGTTGTTGATGTTTTAATTTTAATGGAGAGATTTTAATAATAAATAGCACTACAGGCCTTGAAGACCCATGGCTTGCTTTTTAGGTTTTTAATAGTTTCTTGGATGTCTGCTATACTGGGTGAGTTTTCACTCATTTGCTACATACCATTTCATCTTCATCAAAAGCTTCTTCTTCACATTTATAATCTTTGTTTAATAATTCATTTCTCTCTATCTCTCAATTACTTCTTCTTCCTCTGCTATTACGTCTCCTTTCTTGTTCTTACAATACATTGCTTTGGGCTGAAGTCCTCGTTTCTCATTTCGCACTCCAAATATAAGGCTCTTACCTATTTATTTTTATAGACATCTTCCATTTCTGTACAGGTTTTTCATTATATTTCCTTTTTTCTGCTCGATATAATATATGAAAGGAGCATATTATTCTAATCCGTCTTGTAAGATTTCACTATACTTGTTTTTCTCTCCTTCTTCCTCCACTCGTATCTTTTTTCTTCCATTTTTTCCTTGATTTCTTTTTTTTTTATTTAAGGAATTTTAAATTTCATTTTAATTCCGACCATAAAGTGGTCCGAGTCTGCATCCAAACCTCTATAGGCTCTAATCTTCTTTATTGGTCACTATACTTGTTTATATACTTTCCATTTGGGCTCCTCCACGTGCCCTTATGTATGTTTTTCTCTCCCATAAGGGAGAGATTTTACTTTTATTTTTATAAATTATAAAAGCTCAACTCTAAGTCTTATGTGTACAAAGCTAGCACCATTAGTAACTACATAGTTCTTAATAGTCAACTTTTAAATTTATTTGTACTTAAGTATATCTTTTAAATTTATTTGTAGTTAAGTATGTATCTCTTGTGTATGTGTACGACTCAAGAGAAACAACTTAAAAATTGATAGTCGCAGAAACCCCGTAACGGTTTTTAACAATCAACTACATTTTCTTTCTTTATTTTATTTCCTTCTAAAATTAATTCTATTCACAAATTTGTGCATCGAACGTAAATCGCTTTTACTCAATAAAAGCATTTTCTGTCTTGTCTTACAATGATATGAATACGTCGTTACCCAATTGGATTATTAAAATACCAATGCTTTTAGTAACGAATAATTTTTAACAAGAGGTACCAATTTATGGAATATTTGTAGTTGCCGTGAGCAAATCTATATAACTTCACTACCTCACGGGCGTCCGCCTAATCAAAGGCAATTTAGACGCTAATTAAATTTGTCTAATAACGAGCTACCATCTAACCTGACTGCGCTTCGCAAAGTAGACTGCACAACTAATCTTGCCAATTGCCAGCTACCGGCAAACTAGATCCGTCTAGGTTTCTCTTAAATAAAATTGAACGTCGTACATCGTCTTTTGCATATTAAAAGAGGTCGATGGCGCCGCCTAGCAGTTCACATTCACCGGCTCTCATATACAGTGCGCGTCAAAAGTAACGCATAAATTCATTTATAGCTAACATAGAGGTTTCACAGAAAAATCCTTCAAGGGGTATAGCGATTTTGTAAAAAGTCATTATGTGACGGTAAAAATTTTCTTTTGCGACTTCATTTTCATGGCCTACTGGGTTTCACTTTTTTTTTAAATGGCAACCCCCCTTTTTATGACAATTTCGGGTAGATTAAAAAGTTCTCTTGTTGACAACATAACATGTTGTAAGGGTTTTATAACAAAATTTAAAAAATATTTGCCCCCATCATAATAAAGCATAAAAAAATTGAAACAATCATGTTCTCGCCTGTCACCGAGACAGATTTACTTGTTATTGGATGAAAAGTTTAAATTCACATCAAATCATCATGCGTTTGAGCGAAACAGAACGTATCGAAATTTTGATAATGATTGGGTACGGAGATCGTGTAAGAACCCAGCAACAAGATTGTGCTCTTTTTAATCAAGAGTATTCCGAACGGCCCCAGATAACACAATCGACTGTGAGCAGAATTGAAAAAAAGTTTAGGGAGACGGGGTCTGTGAAAGATGCACCAAAATCCGATGACGAAACAAGCTTGACGATCCTTTTGGAACTGAAGGGTAATCCTCATTTTTCGTCTAACGATCTTGGCCTAAATTATGATATTAGACAATCATCTGTCCTAAGACTTTTAAGACGTGAAAAGTATCATCCTTACAAGATTCAGTTGGTTCAAGAATTGGCAGAGGACGATCCTGATCGACGGACGGAATTTTGCGAAAATATGACGAACATTTGCCAGGAACATCCAGAATTCGTAGAAAAACTTTTATTCTCAGATAAGGCTACATTTTTTCTGAACGGAACAGTTAATAGACAAAACTGTCGTTACTGGGCAAGAAATAATCCACACTGGATGCAAGAAGGTCATTCTCAACACCCGCAAAAACTTAATGTATGTGCAGGAATCATTGGTGATCACATTGTTGGGCCTTATTTCTTCGATGGTAATCTTACTGGTGACATTTACCTAGGCTTTCTTCGAAACACTCTCCTTCCCACTTTAGTCGAATTATTCCCTAATAACTTGGAACCAGGTTTACCCAATAATGAGATTTGGTTTCAACACGACGGCACTCCCCCGCATTATGCTGCCAATGTACGGGTATACCTACATGAAATTTTTCCAAACAGATGGATTGGTAGACGGGGAGCTAAAGAGTGGCCGCCTAGGTCACCAGATCTCACACCGTTAGACTACTTTTTCAGGAGATATTTAAAAAGCAAAGTGTATCGAAATCGTCTTCAAAATTTAGATGATCTAAAAGAGCGTATTAGAAGAGAAATTAGGGCAATAACGCCTGCTGTCCTGCACAATGTCCGACAAGAATTTGTCTATCGTCTTGCCTACTGCCAAGAGATAAACGGTGGCCATTTTGAACATTTATGATTTATCATGATGGGGGCAAATATTTTTTGAAATTTGTTATAAAACCCCTACAACATGTTATGTTGTCAAAAAGAGAACTTTTTGATCTACCCGAAAATGTTTAAAAAAAGTGAAACCCAGTAGGCCATGAAAATGAAGTCGCAAAAGAAAATTTTTACCGTCACATAATGACTTTTTTACAAAATCGCTATACCCCTTGAAGGATTTTTCTGTAAAACCTTTATGTTAGCTATAAATGAATTTATGCGTTACTTTTGACACGCACTGCATACTTCAGTATATGCCGTCCACGTACAGCTTATTTACACACATGACAAATGTATGTATGTATGTAGGTATGTATTTCAAATGTTAGTTCTGTTTAGTCCAGTCAGTAGGTGAATCAATCTACATGCGATAACGTAATGTGGGTGATATTATGATTTGTTAGAGGGGTGTATTCTGAGCATAATGCCGAGAACACACTCAGCGCCTGGCAGGACTAAGAAGCACTAACATTTGAAATAGCGCGTCCGTGAAAACGCGTAACGACAGCGCAGAGTTCGATCGATAAACTAAGCAATAACTACCAAATTATTGTTAGTAGAAAAAGAAAAAAAAGTTTGATAATAGATAAAATTCGATCAAAGTGAACAGTTAGGGAGGTAAAGGTAAAAAAACAGACGAAAATACGGAAATTTGGGAATTTCTAACGAAATAACTCGACAAGTATTAGTGTTGGAAAAAAAAGTTTCGAATAAAAAAGTTAGGAAATTCAATTTATAAGAAAAGGTTTCTATAGTTTTTTGTGTAAAATGATTCGTTCTCCAGATATCTAATTAAACGCGTTACTCGCGATAGCGGCGCCACTGACACTCGAGGAACCCCTCAAATCCGGCATTATGCTCAGAATACACCCCTCTAACAAATCATACTATCACCCAAATTACGTTATTTTATGTAGATTGATTCTCCTATTTACTGGACTATTAAATAAACGTTATAGAATGTACTATAATTTATTATTATTATTGTTACTGTTATTATTATACTACATCTCCCTGCTTCGATTCATTCCACCTTCTGATGTCCTACTCCTTGTGATAATGAATCACTTGTTCACATTTGCACATACACTTACACTCATATTTATTCTATTTCCTTTTCCGACCACTTAAATACCTTGTATTCCTTGTTTCAATGTTCTTTTTTTTGTGTTTCTTGTCTCCTTTCTCTATTTCTGTAACTGTTTCCTCTTATTTTATAGTCATATGCAAATTTTGTCATAGATGAGTATATTATATCAGATAAATTGTACTATGAAGGTTATTAAATACCTAGTTTACTACATATTTGTTTCAGCAATTAGGCTAACCGCACATTAGATGCGTCTACGTTCTAAGCGATTACGCACGATAGTAGTCGTATGTAGTCGTGCGACTAAAAGCGTGCAGACTAATTACTTTTTTTATATTAAAGATCTGTATCCATCCATCTTGTATTTCTGGTTTTCTATGCTAGTCGCCATTGATATGAGCGTCAACATAAAGCAGGACCATACATGAAATGCATGTCGGCTAATTCAATGTTGGAGTAAACATACATAGCGAAAATTCGTAAAATTGTGCACTAACCACTGAATGTCAACCACACACTATGTTTTGCAGAACATCTATCTACTACGATAAGAAAATGCAAGCTTTTGCTTGCCCCCCAAGGTTTGTGACACATGTTTTTTAACACCCCGTATACCTCAGTTTAACAGCTTATGATCCAAATTTCGATTAAATATTTAAATTTGCCGCCACTGTCGTTGTTTTTATTGTTTGGTGTAAATTTGACTTTGATATTGGTCTCTCTCTCTCTTTCTCTCACTCCTTAATAAAAATACATGTATGATAAATTTAACTCTCAAATATTTGGCAACAAACTGACGTAACGAAACTACGTTGCCCAATAAGAAACGTTTAAGGCCCCGCAAAAATACGAATTTACGAATCAATTTCAAACTTACAACAATTACAACAAATAAGTAATCATATAGTTGTGCAATAAATAATGAATTCTTCTAAATTACAATACAACTTCTCAAGCCATGATTTTTCCACTTCATAGTGAACTAACAAACAATCACATAATTTTAGGATAAAACCTAAGAATGACAAACAAGTCACAATAAACAAATATAAAAAACGCAAGTAAGTACGACTACGTATTGTTACAATTTTTCATAAAATAACATGCACCTCAGTATTGATTTTACACTTCCTAAATGCGTACATATCGAGCCACGTATTAAAGTATTAAACTAAAGAAAACAATCTACCAGTCAGTTTTGGTATTTAGTCTTCACATTACCAAAATTTATAAATATAGCAAATGCACTTTTGTAACTTTGTAATTTTACGACAGTAGTTATAATTTCCAAAAATTCTGATAACACAAAAACTGGCATACATAATTAACACAAACTAAGCAAAAATCTCGCAAATGAGAAATTTTAGTAATATTTCTCGTAGATTAATATTAATATTTGACTTACCTTAATACTTAAGAAGCGATCGTCTTCGGTGATAATTCTATGTACATTTGTGGATGAAGGCACTTAACAATAAAGCAACCACACAACAGAAATGTAGAAAAAGTTTACTAAGTTCCGATTTCGGGAATTCCTAAGAAACGTCACCGCCCTCCCGTTTGACAGATGTCAAAAATTCATCTAAATCACGATAAAAACACATAATCACGTCTCGTCAGTCTTTAACCTATATTTGTACTGTATTCACTGTATAAACTCGTATAAAAAAATTCAAAATGTATGAAAATACTTTATAAACGTGTGAATTATTAACTATGCCGTTCTTACCGCAAGTTATTCGCATGTAGTGTGAAAAATACACTGTAATGTCAAAGTAAATGACGTCAGCCAAAACATAAATATACCACAACAATAAATGTGCTAAATTAATTTTGGAAAATTGTAAACTAATTTCAATGTAGTTTAATTTGTCAAAGTGTTAAAACAATAAAATAAATGAAGAATGTTAATTAACTATTTGAATTACACAAATACTAACTTGGCATGTATATATCTTACATTTCTATACACTACTTTATTGTGCAGTAGTCCTATGATGAAAACCATACAGTCATGTAGGGTGTGCCATCTTCAGCTAAATGAGGGTATTCATACTGTTAAGGAAATATGTGTGACGAAAATGAGGAAAAACGGCCACAATTTGGAAATAGATTTCTTTTAAACGAAAAGGATGTATTTGAACACAATGCTTGGTACGGTTAAATTGCTTATAAGTACAAATAATAAAAATATAATTGTAAGGTATTGCCACACAAGATACAGAAAAAAACCAATGCTTGGTTCCAGATATTTGATTGATAAAAGTAAATCATTTGAATTTAATGCTTGGTATGTTTCAAAAATTAAATTTTGTCCGCTTGCTAAAATTTAATTGATTTATAAAATTTCTCATTTGAAATTTGTTAATTCTATTGACTGTTTTATTTAGGGATGATGTTGAATGGGATAGTGAACAGCAACTAGAAGCAATAAAAAAAGTAGAAGGAAACAGCTTAGTAAAATTCACTACAGCTGAAATAGAAAAATATGAACATGATGCTGACAAATATTGGAATTCATTCTATGATGTGCACGATAATAGATTTTTTAAAGATCGACATTGGTTATTTACGGAATTTCCAGAATTAGCTGTGGATGAAATTACTGAAAAAAGGATATTTGAAGTAGGTTGTGGTGTTGGTAATACAATATTTCCCATTTTAAAATATACGACGAGTGAATTGCTCTTTGTTTATGGTTGTGACTTTTCATCGAAAGCCATAAATATATTAAAGGAATCTACAGAATATGATGCGAAAAGGTGTCATGTTTTTGTTCTAGATGCTACAAATGAAATATGGGATGTTCCATTTGAAGAATGCAGTATAGATATTATTGTGTTAATTTTTGTATTATCGGCTATTCATCCAGACAAGTGAGTTTACTTGTCATGTAAACTTGTACTTTACATGTAATATTTTAATCGTCTATTTTAGATTTAAACATGTCATTAAACAGTTATATCGATTTATGAAACCTGGAGGAGTTGTTTTATTTAGAGATTATGGACGTTATGACTTGGCTCAATTGAGATTTAAACAAGGGCGTTGTCTTAGTGAAAATTTTTATGCAAGAGGAGATGGCACAAGAGTATACTTCTTTACACAAGGTACATAAGCATGTTGATTATAAATATTTTCTTTGTCTGCTTTCTCACATCTTGCCTTTTCCACACATCATCTATTGCCATATCCCTACAATTATCATGCTCACCTTGTAAACATCTTATATTCGAAACTCTTCCCCCATGTAATATTTATTTCCTTTCCTTTACTATTCAGCAACTAGCAGCCAACAACAAATGTGGAAGCAAAGAATTTATTTCAATTTGCAAATTTCTGTTGCAAACAGAAGCATAATTTTTTAGCATTTAATATTTTCAACTTCATGTTTTTATATATTTAACATAACTTTTCTTTCCATAACTTTTTCCTGTTTACAGAAGAAATTAAAACATTATTTGAAGACGCAGGTTTCTTAGAAGAACAGAACCATGTTGACAGAAGACTTCAAGTAAATAGAGGAAGATTATTAAAAATGTACAGAGTATGGATACAAGCAAAGTATAAAAAACCGCTGTCTGAGTTTTAATAAAACAAGTTATGAAATATTGCTTTTTTACGTCTATATTCGAATATTGTATACATCACAATAGATACACTTTTTAGTTTTAAAATAAACTACAACATAAAAAATAAAATTTATTCATTTCATTAAACGATTATAATCATTAAAAAATAATAAAAGTATTGCCTTTAATAAATCAGAATGTCTGATTTATTGCACACTAAAATGAAAAACAAATGTTAATATTCAAAGGTACATTTAGTTATATTTTAAATACAGAGAATTTGTACTAATATATACAACTTAATTGGACGAATTAAAAATGTCGTTAAAAACTATATGAAAATAAAATATATAAATTGAACATTCAAGGCAGTTACTGAAGCTTTTTGTACAATAAGTATTACAATAGATGAAGAAAATATATGTCCAAAACTGATGTATGTTCCATATATAACACATTTATGAATTCATTAAAATTGATTGAAACAAAACCCATACTTGGTCTGAAATGATTGTTGACATTAATATATTAGAAAATGTACAAAAGTGATATTAACATTCATTTTGTATTAAACAGAATATTTTGGCAAGAATAGTTCTTTGGTAAACAAAAAAAAAATAAATTTATAATAAACATCAGTTTTGGTCAACGCAAATTTCATTAAAACTAAAAATAACGGACAATTATAACACTAAGTATCGACTCCATAACTAAATTAAAAATATAATAATAATTATATGGCACCTTGTCTATTGCACCATAACTGCAAACCTCTCTCTTTAACACTGCCAGAATTGCAAAACTTATCTATCCATTAACATGATTGTGGTAATATGAACAAATGATTCTTATATACAGACATTCCTAGTTGGCATTATAATTTGTCGACAAAAGATGTGTCAAATACAGAATTCAAATGGAAGCATTGGACGGATGAATTATAAGAATGTGAAAAGGACGGATAAGAAAATTATTGTAGAATATTTGAAGCCATGGACGAAAGGAAAGGTTTCTTCTTATCAGAAAATATTTAAAAAAAGAAGATACAAGATGTCATTTTGCTATTACCACAGCCTGAACTGTTCACCTGTGGAAGTGAATACAACATGATAGATTGGATGCAGGAGAGAATCAAATCATTGTTACCACATGTATGTACACAATTGTGAAAACGATATTGAAGAAAATCAAACCATATATATAATGTGAAAAGTTACCTTTTTTTGTGTTTTTATTTAAATTCTGTTATAGGATACACTGTTCAAAGTTTTCTGGCATATTCCTAATTTTTAATTATAAGCACTAAAATTAATAAAAGAGTTGCATTAGGCAATAAACAAGGTAGGAACGACATATTACAGACTTACATTTCCACTTTTAACTGAATCCACAATCTACTTTCACTACCACATAAATTTCTTTACATTACACTTTATTGGTTAGTTATCAAATATGATCACAATTTACATTTACGTATATTTCAAAAAAGTACAAAACTGATTAAAAAAAAAGCCAGTTGTATACTAGTTACACAAAACAAGATAAAACAATTTACAATGTTTACAAAGCATCATTATGAAGGGCTATTTTACAGAAGTAGCTTAATTAGCATCCATAGTCAACTAAAATTAAATTTTGTTTACAAGGATTAATTGTATTAAATTATGTTAATTCATTACTTGCAATATACTTCAGCTTAGCCCCCAAAACACATAATAATTATGTGTTCATATTTATGATATATGTTTTGTGTTTCTACTGATCCTACTAATATACTATATTTAACATTCCTTTGACAATTTTTACAACACTAGGTTTAATTTTATTAATAGTTAAAGTACGGACGAATGTATAAAGGATGATTCACAGAATTCGTTAGTTATATGAATCCTGAATTGTCCTGAATTTTTTACACTACAAATTTAGTTCAATATTAGGGGAGTTTTGTGGCTTCCAATAGTAGCATTAATTTATAGTTTTCAGAGATCTTTTGCATATAGTGTGTAAGTTTAATCGTTGAATATGTAACAAGAGAATTTAGTTCGTTTCATTTACACTTACATTACATAAGTAACTCATGAACGATTTTTTTTTAAGGTTACCTTTCAATCTATTTAGAATCAATTTTGAATCAAAAGTGGAACAGATATCGGGCATCCTAATTAATATATTTAAAACAACAAAATAGTTGGCAACTTCTGGTTTAAGTGCTAAAAAATTAAAAATATTGTCATTAAATAGTTTTTACTCAATTTAAGCAAATATAGATTTTGTTAAAATCAATAATTTAATTTCTAGATTCTAACAGATTCTACAAATCATCCTTTATAAAAGTACTAAAAATCAATAAACAATATTAAATTATTCTATTTGTTGTGTTTCTAACTATAATTAGTTTACATATCAGTCAGTGTATTTTAATATGAAAAAAAGACAATCGTTATATTTGTTTATTACATAATAAAGTATGTGAAATAAATTGTTAAACTGTCTTATGAATTAGTAATTGTTAAATTAAAAAAAAAAAAAAAACACTTGGCTAAATACCATCAATTTGATAATAATACCTACTTCGTCTACAACAAATAAATTTTAGAGTGATGAGGTTTTACTACATTGATATTTGATATCTATAGTACCAGCATACATATTTGTAATAATTATACAAGCTAATATCCCTTAAATATATTTATACCACATAAACAAATATGAGGATGTCTTTTTATTGGCATAAAAAGCAAAAACTTATTTTTACGAGTATTACTTATTTTTATCAACAATACTGGATTAATTATTTCTGAAATAACATTTCTTCTTTTACAAATTCATTTCCACGTCCAACAAAAACCATAACGTAAATCACAACATAAAAAATATTAAAACTGATTGTTTTAAAAAAGTTGAACATTTATTGTATTTAAATATTTTATCTTTGTAATGCTAAATCGATCATATAGTAAAGCCATTAAGGAAATCTTGATTGTTACAAACTGTTTTGCAATAATTCTTTTGTACAGTAAATCATCTGTTCACATCCGATTTAAGACATTTTGAGACCTTCGTCAAACAAGATTTTGCACCCTGTATTATGTTACCAATTAATTCGTTTATAAAATAAATACGATTATTTTGGAAGAGTTCATTTTCTTAAGTTAAGAGCCAAGTAAAAAATCAATTTGCAGTAAAAATATTAATTACAATTTAATTTGTTCAACAGACAGCTGTATTTAAAATAGAAAAATCAATAAAACAAATAGCCATGTTCAGCCGACGTCAGCGCTGGCCCAGCGCTATGACAGCAGTCAATGAACACCAAGGTGCCGTCATTTAGCTGGCATTCACTTGGCTGCTGTCATAGCGCTGGCCCAGAAATCACCCAGCTGATCATGGCCAATGACAAATTGTCATATTAGATAACAATTTTGTATGTTACTGGTAACAAGCAAAATTCAATTGGAAGCAAATAAAAATATCATAATTATGTGGCGATCACTGTATAGAAATGAGGAAACGAAGACTCGGTGTGAGTTCATATTTAAAAAATGGTTAAATTATGGTCTATTTCTCAGAAAAACAAGAGAAATAGACCATAATTTAACCATTCTTTGAGGTAAGAAATCTAGGAAGTACAGTAGTATGAATTATGTGCTAATAGAAAAATGGTTTCTAAAAATTTGTTAAAAGACAAATTTAACCACACACTGACTGCACACAGTTTTTATAACAAATCAATTTTATACTTTAATATTACATAATGTAAACTTTACTTAAAAATGGGATGCTACAGACATTTTTTACTAACAAGCCATTTGCCAATTTACTTATACAATCGATCTAGAACTAAAAGTATTTAAGGCTATACTGGTGTGATAACAGTTCAACCATAAGGCTTTAAAAAATCACAATTACATAATCTGACGGAGTATGTGAATTTCGATTGTTTATTAATTCTAACCCTGAATTTTCCAAAAAATTGCGGCTTTTTCTTATCAAAAATTATTAAAGTGAATGGATGGAACTTACTATTACTTAAATATGTTTTTATGTCATTTTTTGCGTGTATGCCATATGAACACTCTCACATACGAATTTATATTGACTCTGAAAAAGAAAGTTATATTAGAAAAAAATACTACTTTCATTTTTTCACAGCAATTTCTTGAATTCCTAGACGTACATTCCAAGAATTAAGTTTTCATTTTCAGAACGAAAACTACACTTTAAAGTTTTTCATTTCAACAACTAAATTGTCATCTTCAATAGTGCAGTTTCCTGATGGCTAAATGTAGATCTTTTAGGAATTGATGAAAATATTGAATGGTAAGGAAATTTGTATTATTATTTTAATCATGAATAGTTATTAATGAATAGATTTCAAATAAACACAGGAAACAGTGTTACATTAAATTTAAATATAATATAAATAACCTATAATGTTTAAATTTCATAATACTTACAGCATTTTGTATCATCATGGCACGTTGTTGTCTCATCATTCTGACAATTTCTAATGGATATATAGGCTGTTCTGCTTCCATGAGGCATAATGCCGTTTCCATAAGAACTAATACCCCAGTTCTTCCAATACCGGCACTACAATGGACAATAACAGGCACTGAGCTGTTACCACGAGAATCTCTGACATGATTTGTAAAATTAAGGAACTGAACAGGTGAATCAGGAACACCATGATCTGGCCAAGCAACATATTGCATATGCTTAATTTCTCGTTCTGTATTGTTCTAAAACAATAATACAACTATAGACAGTACTTAATATAATTGCATTTAGTTACTCACTTTGACATCAATCAGCACAAAATCTCTAAATACAAAACTGCCAGTATCATCATTTTCCTCTTTAGTGCATTTGATAATGCAGTTGGAAAATATTAAACTTTCTCCAAGATTAGGCCAATATTTATGACATTTTGGACGACCTCTCTCAATCAAAGTAGTCAACATTACTATTAAATTACAATGTTCTTCTAAAACCATTTGCCAAAAATCTTCAGTTGTACATTGTAAAGGTCCCTGTGTTGCAATATATCTATTGACGATGTCAGTTCCAGATATACGCATATTTACATAGTTTGCATTTATATAATCACCACTAGGTGCATTTTTAAGGATCACTCTGGTTGCATCATCTAAAAAAGATATATTTGGAGTAAATATTTTTGTATAAATAAAACGATAGTGATTTGTTGCACAAACTATAGATTTTGTGGTAAAGTCTAAGCAGCAAAGCTAAATAAATAAATATTTACATGGTGATATATCCCTATATCGGTTTTTGTTGACATTATTTGGTTTCTCAGCCTCATCACAGGTAAGATCAGGATGCTTTCGATACAGTATTTCATACTGTGTAATCAATGATCCACTAGTCAAGCCATCATCCAAATGTTGCATACACTTCTCAAGAATATTACTTGGTGATGGAGGCCTCAAGATATCTTCTATAGGCATATAAAGAAACGGAGGTTCATCATATTCATCACCACTATACAAGGCATTAGGTTTTACAGTTAATGTCAGTTTTCCTATAATTAAGAAGCTAGTTAGTTAAAAGAGATCCCAGAAAAAATTGTACTCAATTTACCAATATTGGTATTTCTTGCTTCCTGAATAAGCTGCACTACAACATTATGTAGTGCATGAGTGACATCTTGACCATTTATCTGTAACAACTGATCACCTTCACTAAGACGTGGAACACATTTATCTGCTGGGGTATTGGGAGCAACACGAGATACTAATATAGGTTCATTTTTTGTAGCACCACCTGAAACAATTGTTACAATGAAAGTGCCTCATTAATTTTAGATGGTGTTTTGATCTTGAATTATATTAAAGAAGATTACCTCGGACATTAAATCCATATTTTCCATCATCATCAGGATATAGTACGATGGTAACTAAACTATCTTCAACAACTTGAGATGTAGGGGAATGGCTGGTACTATAAGGTGGTGTATCGTATAACCCATTGGATGTTGGAGAAGAAGGTTCTTCATCAACATAACTGAGTACTCTGCCAGCTAAACCGGGTGAAAATGGCGCTTCTAAATTTCTTTCTAAAAATCCACCATCACTGTAAATATAAAAAAGATTATACAAATACTAAAAATACACTACAAGATTTGTTGAAAGAAAAAATTTTAAATTACCATGTGGTTTTAATTAATTTTCAGATTTCACAATCACAACTATTAGGCTAATAAAATTCTGAATTTTTGTGTGGACTACAAACTTTACGCATTGACATGTTAAAACACTATCATTTCGAAATAAATAAAGTTGCAAAACCAAATCATAAATAATAAATTTATCTAGATTATAACGTGTACGCTTTAAATAAATTTACATATTCAAAAATTACTCACGTTTTATAGCGTCGATAATTTCGTAAAAAGTAACTAGTCAAACAATATGCCACTTTGGTTTGAGGGGGAAAGTAATTAATTGCATATCGAGTACCCATTTTTCATTACACGTCGATGTGCGTAATGAACTTGTGAAAATGATAAAGTAAAAGGAACAGTAATCATATCTAACAATTTATAAGATAACAGAGATAAATTTTTATGCCTCTATAAACACACCAGACAGATAAGATTATTTTTTTATATAGCAATTATTCATACACGTGAAATCATATAACTCTTTGTTTTGTCATAAATTTGCAAATAATAATCTTGGCATGCATTCAGGTACACAATTAAGAAAACAAAATTGCACATGCCTCGGATTAAAATTATAAAAAGAAAAATCTTGATTGATATAGGTACGTATAGCATAGGCAGTGTGCACATAACAATACGTTATATACTGTGCTCATTTATTCTGTACTTCCTTTTCTTTCCATCTTCTATTTTCTTTCTCTTCATATTTCATATTTACCTTTAAGACAAATATTGTGCTTTTTCATGCTTAGTTAATAGCTTTACTTATAACGGACTTAAGTTTCTATATTTTACATTTTTAAATTAACTTGTGTTTAATGAATAATAAATAAATTTTGTAAATTAATATAAATGTTATATAATTTCAAGCATAACCAAAAAACATAACTAAACACACACTAACTTACTCTTCTGATAAATCATCTTCCCAAGCTTTCCTAGGTTCCTTTGATCCAAGTGAAGTAATTTTATTGTCATAGAGCCTTGGAGGACGAGCAGGAGCTGGTAACACTTTGCCTTTGTCTTCTAAGATTGGAGGTGGCACCTGCTGTTTTACCTGCACTTATATATTTGTTGCTTTAATAATAAAAAAAAAACGAACTTGTAGGATAAACTCTTTAAAATTAAACTGACCAATACTTTGCTTGGTGATCTAACAAATTTTCTTTCTCGCCTTCCTTTCTGTTTGACTTCTTCGACAGTTTGGAACTCTGTTCTGCCAGAGTATGTAAACTTTGAGCCCAAAGAAAGTGTAAATCTTCTTCTGACTTTTGGCGAATGCAGTCTGAAGAAAGTATGATGTTCCACACAAGCTTTCCATAGCATCTTTGATGACTGATATGTGTCCATATTAAAACCTAATAATGTATCGTAGTTTTCAGACTAAAACAAAAAAGAGCAAATTTGTACAGAAAATCTATCAAAAATATGTACGTGATAAAAACTTTAAATGAACAACAAAATATAGAAGTACACTCTATTAGAAGGTGAATAAAACAGAAACATAAATTTGTTAGGTTGAAAACTTTAAAATATCATCAAATAGAATAATAATCAAAATCAAAATTATTTTCAGTTAAAATATATTTTTTTCAATGAATTGTCAAAATAATGGTCTCATTTATAAGTTATGTTATTTCAAACCATAACTAATAAAAGAACCATTTCGAAATTGTTATAAAAAAATTCATTCAATAAACGTAACTTTATTATTAAAATAAGTAAAATATTCAACTTACCAATTCTCTCCGAAGTTGTATAAAAAAGTTTTTTCGCTTAAAAGTAATTTTCATTATTTTTGACCATGAGAATGTATTAATTCTTATATTATTTTGAAAGACGACTAAACCAATCGATGTGACACCTAACTGAATATCCTTATTGACGTTATCCTAAAATTAGAAAACATATCAAAAATGATATAAACATTTTTTCTGAAACAAACCTTTGCTTTGTGGAGTTCAACTCCATACATCTCTAATCTTTTTGCATGGTCTAAAAAATTAAATTCGGCATCGGCAGGTAATTGACCCCTACAAGTTGCAACAAATAATCGTTCTAGCACTATATACAAAAAACAGGTACAGAAAGTTAAAAAGTTGAAAATGAAAACTTTTACATGTCTATTGTTGAATGATAAGTAACATCAGTAAGTTATTATTATATGTATTAGAAAAGAAATTATTACATACATGAAATATTTTTTTGGACAGAATGAAGTATCACAAAATTATTTTTTTAATTATACCCACTTATGTAATTTGTGAAGTTCAGCTATCTTCCTTTCCATATCTTCAGTCTGTCCAGGAATAAGCTGTATGTTGGAGAGGTAGTTTGGTCCATGTTCATCGGGCTGATAATCACCCAATTCCGCTAAAAACAAATCAATATACAACATACGGGCAAGGATTAATTTTAACCTTACATTGAGCAGTATAACTAGCTAATAAAATGGCTGTACTTGGAGGTAAATGTAAACGTCCTTCAAGTATATCTCTTCTTATTTGAAGATAAAATTGATATCTGGTGTATTCCTCTTGTAATTTACTGGGATCAGATACATAAAATTTAACTCTAAAATATAATCGATGCTGACAGTTGCCTAGCTGCTTCTTGATTTGTTTGGACGGATCAAGCCATTTCTAAAAGAAAAAAACCAACTTGAATCATCAATGTTTTTAGACTGGTGATTTAATTATTGTCATTAACTTAGTTTAAAACTTGTTATTAAATAAAAAAATAAAAGCAGAAAAATTAATAAACTTGCTATTCTCATGTTTTTGGATATACAATAAGGTATTTTTTGTAGATAATGAAGTAGTAAGTTCCAATCAATGTAAAAGAAAACCAAATGCACAATTTAAAAAATGCAATGTTAAAAAAGGCGAAGTTTCTTACTAGTAATGCAAATTTTCATAAAAAAATTAATTGGCTCAGCGTTTATATATTGAAATGCAACCTTACAATAACAGAAAATATCAATACCCTTGGTTGGTTCAAGCTTTCCTTTTTTACTTACTTATTTATGTGAATTTAACTCACCATGCATTCAGGTTTATTATTAGTTGGTGTATAACCAGTTTCAGAATATTGTAGAGCAAAATAATCCTTTTCGACTAGTTCTAAATGCTGGTAAACTTGATCAAGTAGTTGTATACCTTTTGCTCGTTTATCTACATTGAAGTTGTGTTCAGTATCATCCAAAAATACAACAGCCACACTTAGACCTTTTAGTTTACGTTCCCTAGCAGCCGCCAGCTCTAAAGCTTGCACGTGATATGTTCCACTTGAACCACTAAATGCTCTCCTTGATACACTTTCGATCATCGCATTACATCAACACTGATTAACACTAAAATAAGAATAATGAAAAAAACGGAATGTATGTCCATGATAAAAAGGAACAGCCATCTCAGACCATAAGACACATTTACATGGTTTACAACAATAACTCGTTATTTACAGATAACATTCAAACCCATATCACTTAACCTTATTAAATTAAAAAAAAAATTATTACTATTACGCAAACAACAGTATGTTAGTAATACTCAAACAGTATTTACCTTAAATACTTATAAAAGAACTGATTTTTTACTAAATTAATTTACATTATGATTGCTGTTTCTCATTAATGAGTCATTATACAATTTATGGATTAATAACCTTCATTTGGGATTTATTCCATTTAATGCCATTTGATGCGATAATGTCGGTTATCACATGTAATAATCAGTTTTCCATAGGCAAACGACGCATTAGCTGTACATCTTACAATACTTTTTTACATCAAAAATATATTTTGTAACAGCATCTAGTGGCTCCACCATTTTTTTGTTTGTTTGTTCACAGTTCACACGTTTGCAAATGTTTGGCGGCAATTTCAAATAATTAACAAAAATTATTTAAAAATGCAAGAAATTGAAATTAAAGTTGAATTTATTTTATTTAATTAAAACAGAAATATAAGTAGATTTTGTAGTACATAGGTTAATGATACTTGTTTACTCAAATGTAATAAAATATATTTAATACGGCATACATTATATAGTAAACTATAAATATATTATCAAGTAATAATAAAATAAAATACCCAATAAAAGTCTGTTCCAACAAACAGTTCCAAACGGTTCGGGGTTTCATATTCCAATTCAATTTCATTCGTGACTAACTTCAACTAACCTAAATTCGCTCTGTGATAGGTCGAAAAAATCCGGAATCGTTCCGAATCGTTTGTTGGAACAAACCAAATATTATTTTATGACAAATTTGTTTTATGAAATACAGTTTTATTTTATTTTACCCCTTTGTTCCGCCACCTCAACTAGTCGAACCTAATTACAGAGTGTGGTCTTTGGGTTGCTGCCACGACCGTCTTACAGATGTTAAAGCCTATTCCAGCATACGCTGCAAGAATTATGGAAAATCTTATCAGAATAATCGGTTGGAAGGCCAATTCAAAGTCGGAAACATTGTAAACTTCATCTCTGACATAAAACTGATTTTATTGAACGTATCTTGCATAGATAAGGGAGTTTCTTGTCAGTCTAATCCCTTTTACTTTACCAACACCTATGTCGTGACCGCAAATTACAGTCGTGACATCCTTCCCTTTTTTTCCATCTCATGACGACACACTTCGTAGACATGCACATATATTTTTCTAATGTACTTTTCCCATCTATATAGCTATATTTCTTACCTTTTCTCTTTCAGATTTCCTATTAGCATTCTTTCCAATCTCTTGCTTTTCATTCCTTAAACTTCTATCGCATACATCAGCATACTTCTTTCGCAATTATCCCATGCACCATGTTTTCCTTGACCTGTCCTCTTTCCCCAAATAATCCTCTGTAAACCCTACTTTTATTTTCTTGCCTTCATGCACACGTATCTATATTAGATACGTTTCTCAAAGTCTACGTTTACACACAACCTATATGCATAGCTTATTTGTGTTCATGGCTAGGTATCACTTCGTGATGCTTAATATTTTTGTTAAATTCAATTAAATAAACTAAATCAGAAATTCAAATTTATTTAAGACATTCTCAAAGAATACAAAAGAAATTTTTGTTTATGATACTGAAATCAACAGCTTTTGTGGCATGTAGAACTTCAAATAGGAAAAATAAACTTAATAAACAACTGGCGATTTCAATTGTGCCTTCCCAAGCTAGGAAGGACAAATATGCTCTACCGTCCGAAACACCTTGTTTTAATAAAACCTTTTCAGTTTCACAGATTTTGAGTAAAAAGGTAGATAAACTCTCTTCCAAAGGAAACCAAAAGTTGTTCATAATATTTTCCATAATGAAATCACACAATAAAAACTAAAATAATATATCACAGTTTTAAAATGAAACTTAACTTTAAAATGCTACTCACCTCGAAGGCAAACGTTCCATGTTTTGATAATTTTCGAAGGTGGCACGGATATAAATTCATATTCTGAAGCAATATGAAAACGGCCAGCAAAAATATTAAACACGACATACTTTGTTCAGAATCCGGTTTAGTATCTCTGAAGATGTTTATACCTTCAGTATTTAGAAGAAATGCCAATAATACTGGCACAAATTTGCCCATAATTGATTTCCATTAGATGTCAATTTGATGTAAACGTTTTATATTTTGAAAGTTTGATATTGAATTTTGTTTCATCACCTACCGTTATTTGACATTTATAGAAGATTATTTTGAGTTTTGTATTTTTTCAGCATCAATTTACAAACATATGTACAATTTCTAAAGATCGATAAATGTCAGATTTGATAAAATAATATGTTTCAACGCATGTAATAGTATTAAAGAGGTAAAAATGATTATAATTAAAGACAAATGATAATTTATGATTAAAAGGAATTAAGGATCTGTAACAGTTCGAAAGAAGTAACAATGGGAAGCAATAACTTAGTTAAAGCACTGTAATATTGAATTATATAAAATTAGACTTAAACATTTTATCTTGCATTTTTTTAATTCGACTCAAAAATTAAAAAAAAAAAAAATGATCTGGGTATTTTGAGATGACTGACGTTTCCATTTCTTACATAAAGATTACATTTTCTTTACCTCATGCTTTCTCCCATTTGAATGTCACCTTTACCATTACATACTGTGTATGGTTTTTTTTTTAATATTTTTAACTGCCTTTAACTAATTTCATAATCGCTTGTACCTACCGATGGATCCACATCATCCACCATTTCAGCCCACTCAATTTCCTTCCAATATCAGTAAGAGATATAATTTTCGTAGAGCTAATTATTCCCAATTATATGGTGACAATTTTACTGCCGACTGGTCTCCTGTTTACCCTGCTGGAGACGTGAATGTTGCATTGGACTCATTTTATAATATCTTATACCAAGTTTTTAAACGCTCCGGTCCCAAAAATTCTGTTTCACGCTCGCGTTTCCCGCCTTGGTTTACATCTCAAATAAAATCAAATCAAAACTTAAAAGAATATTACAGACGCCGATGGAAAACACTTGGTAGTGTGTATTACCCAAATGAATATTTGAGGCTTCGTATATGTTTAGAATGGTGCAATTACCCAATTAGGCGTTTAAAAATAGAATAACAGCGGAATCGCACATATTAATGGGTATTTATTTTTAAAAATTCAAACATATTCAACCAAGAATTTGACACTAATAATTTTTAAAAATAAAATCGACCTGTTTCAGCGTTTTTTAAAAAACTGTTGAATTCGCTTTTTTTAAATATTCCATACTTTAATCTCAACCTGTATACATTATATACATATTGTTCGGTGATGTAACATATGATAACCCGCAGTCCATTGTTGATAGCTTTGGGGAATATTTTAATCCGTTCCTGTAACTTCGACGTGCTCAGCAAGTAGTAGTCACTTTCTACTCGACGCCTTCACTGAGGAGGATGTACTTAGGTCCATCTGTAAACTAAAAGATGGTTTCAATACTGGTGATAATCTGATACCGAGCGTTATTATAAAGTATTGCCGATCTGCATTTGTTGATTCGCTGTTACAGCTATTCTGCCTAGCCATCAAGTCTTCTACTTTTCCTGACATTTGGAAGATCGTAAGAGTTACACCGGTCTTGAAAAGTGGTTATTATAATAACGTGTGCAATTATCGGTCCATTGCGATCTTGCTTAACTTCGCCAAAGTTTTTGAGCAATGTATCTATGCTAAGATATACCCCATGGTCACGAATCTAATTACACCACATCAACACGGCTTCGTTGATAAACGCTCCACTCTTTCTAATCTAGCTTGACTCACTCAGTATCTATCTGAAAGTTTAGATAAAGGGAAGGAAGTAGATGTGCTGTACACAGACTTCTGAAAAGCGTTTGACCGTCTTTATAATTCGATAATCCCGCTGAAACTTGATGCAATTGGCTTCGCACCGTCACTAGTTAGTTTCTTCTCTTCGTACTTGAAGGACAGAGTGCAGTACGTTTTCTTTAATGGCTTTTCTTCACTTAGGTATCTGGTGACTTCTGGTGTACCGCAGGGTTCCAACTTGGGGCCTCTGCTATTTAACATTTATATTAATGACATAGCAGACATAATCTCTGCCCATAAATTGCTATTTGCTGATGACCTCAAATTGTTTAACGTTGTTTCAAATGCGAATGATTGTGCTGTGCTCCAAGCTGACTTGACTAATATTTCTCGGTGGTGTGTCATCAACAATATCACGTTGAACGCTTGTAAGTGTAAGGTTGCTACAGCTAAAAACACTTTTTTTGCACTTGTGAGATCCCGACTAGAGTACCTACTGCTCTCTTATATCGCATCCGCACTACCAAAATCGTAAGAGGCAGTTGGAAATGATAAATTCATCAAATTTATTTGCTACAAAATCGACGGCTTCTATCCTCAAAGGAATATTAAGCATTCCTGCCTTTTAGCTCGTGTTAACTTACTATCTCTGGAGTTTCGCAGAATATCTGCCAGCCTTTGTTTTCTGCACAGGCTTCTCAATAACAATGTTGATTGTCCTGTGCTGCTAGAACAGATAAACTTCTTGGTGCCTAGAATAGGAGCGCGTAACTGTCCAACGTTTTATTTGCCGTTTCCTAGAACCAATGTTCTGGTCAGGTCGCCGCTTTATATCATGGCTTATAATTTTAATCAAATCTGCGCCTACTGTGACATTAATGTTTGTTCGCTTCGTGATCTCCTAGTTGTTACCTCTGAACATTTCGGTAATATTATTAAATATTAATTAATCCTAGTCAAGCTAATGAAATATTTAGTTTGTTAATTATTTTATCTTTTCTTTTTATATTGTTTGTAACTACTAAATAATTTTCATTTGTCCTGTAATTGGAATTTGTATATTCTGTTGGGCAATAAAGAATATTATTATTATTATTATTATTATTATCAACATTTGAAGTGGCCGGGTTTGAATGTAATTAATGTAGGGTGACCAGATGTCCATCTGTTAATGCTGTACACAAATTCAAAGAGTACATGTCGACATGTCGAGTAAAAAAAGGTCATTTGGTATATTATTCAAAATCACTTGTCAAGAGTGTGCATGTCCAGCAAAAAAAGCTCTCTTTACCCCATTATTTATATTTCCAATCCATTAATGCTGGACTCACATGAAAGTACAATGTAATGGTGTACGAATAATTTCGAAAAGCAAAAAATTACCCATTATTTCCCCAGATTTTCGCAAGAGTAGTAAAAAGAGTAAAAAAAGGTCTCTTCGTCATATTTATCCAGTAATTAAAATTCAAAAGGTGTTTTGCTGTTACATTCATGCTGAATGCTGGAAGTTTTACCATACATTCATACTGAATGCTGGACATTTGCTGTACATTCGTGAATGCTGGACACCTTGCAAAAATTCCGGACAATACAGCGCAATGCTGTACGTCTGGTATATACCGTACACCCGTTTACCTTGTACTGACGTATTGAACGAAATCTGGATAGTAAGTTAAGAGAGATTTAAGAGGTAAATGTCAGTGATAACTGGAGAGTGATGTTTGAATTTATTAAGCATGTTTGGTTTGCAAACAGTTAACGCATCATGATTTATTATAAAAGTCTGATATGGGTTGAATATTTTTGTACGCTTGGAGCCACTGAATATGAAGTATGTTATGAAAGGATGGGTTTTATATGAATCCTCTAGTTTCAAAACCCCCTAAATCCACTTTTGTGACTTTTCAGAAATTAAGAAAAACTGTGTAACTAACTTGGAGCGGTGACACGTTAATGATTTTTTTCCCCCAAATTGCTTTACAGTATTAGTTTCTAAAATGACACCGCGGACAAACAATATACTTACAAGAAAGTCACAATTTTGAAAATAAAAATGGATTTAGTGGGGTTTGAAGCCAATTATTGAATTTAATGGAATTTGGAAGTCAATATTGTGGATTGCGTGTGTTTTTATTCCGAACAAAGTAGGTTTGAAAAAAGGGAAAGCGTAACAATGAAAAAAAACAAAAGAAAACTTTTTATTATTTGAAAAACAACAAGAACGAAATGAAATTAGACTAATAGATCCGGATTTATATTACCCAAAGTTGGAGTTGTAGCTTTGTTTATTCACGTTCTGATTGGTTGATGTGTATT
>JAFFZR010027459.1:36573-54460 GCA_018397195.1 Lethrus apterus | reverse complement strand
TGCGTTGACCTCAGACTCGGTTGCGACCTTTTCCAGAGTCATTTCTGCCGCTGCGGTTCATTTGTTAACGAAAGGGGCACGCATGGCCTTCCTTAGTTGTCCTAAGAGCAAGGGAAGATTCATAAGGCACACTGATCTCAATAACATAATTCATCGAGCTTTGGGATCTGCAAATTTTCATTCAACTCTTGAACCTATTGGTTTGTCGCGTGACGATGGTAAAAGACCTGACGATGCTACACTTATTCCCTGGTCAAAAGGCAAACGTTTAATTTGGGATGTAACGTGCGTAGATACTCTTGCCACAACCTATCTTCCTCATACTACAATAGAGGCTGGTTCAGCAGCAAAAACAGCGTGCAAGAAAAACCATGATAAATATAGCTCCCTTATATCCTCTGGCTTTATTTTTAAGGCATTAGCAGTAGAAACCTTGGGTCCTTAGTGCGACAAAACAAAATCCTTTATCGAGACAATAGGGTCTAAATTATCACTAGAAACGGGAGACATAAAAGCGAAAACATATTTGAAGCAGAGAATTTCCCTAGCAATCCAAAGAGGAAATGGAGCTAGTATTCTTGGTACCCTGCCAGATCGTTCTAGTTTAGAAGAAATATTTTCTTTATAGTTGTGTTATATTCATTAGTTATATTTGTTTATTTGTTCATGTTTTAAATAAATATTTATTCAAAGGTTGAAATAATTAAACATAAAAGTAATTAATGAATTAAACTTTACAATTCCTAAATCCTATTGCGTCCCACGTCCCACGTTACGACTTCTATATACTCCAGCTATTGCTGTAAGGCTAGGAAAAACGTGGAAAAAATCAAGCCGAGTATTTCGACCATTATTAAGTTTAATTTTAAAACAATTCTGTATATTAATAAAAAAAAATGTCAATTTAAAATTAAAATCATTTTAAATATAATAAATTATTTCAAAATATAACAAACGTCAAATATATGTATTGCTCGATAAAGATTACGAAACACATTTTTATATTTATTATATTTGGTTTGTTGTAATAAATATATTTTATTGCACAACTCGAGTTTTAATTTGGTTGCACGCTCAAGAAAGAATTTGACACTAATAAACAAATATACACTTAATAATGTTATTTGCAATCGATCGAGCTCGTCCGAACATTTTCCCTTCTTTATAACGCGAAAAGATAAATTATGAAAAAAATGTATACGCGCACGTTATTTCCCGTTATATAGGCGTGTAAAAGTTCAGCGGCATAAATATGGACCTTCTTCACTGTAGCTAAAAGCTTCCGTAATAGCTTCATATTATTCATCTCGTAAAAATGCTTCTAAAATATAAACACACATAAACTTTTATATAACCCTGATCTAATTTTTCACTTTGGCTGATGCATGCAAACAAGCTACTGAATTTATACTCCTTTCTGTGAAAAGATTCGTCCTGACAATTTAAAAAGCACACACAGCTCGCAAACTATCGTAACTTCGTTTTCATGGTGTATCGGTTCAGTGTGTTGTTTTTATTTTCTCTCTTCCTTCCAAAATCAAACGTGATTTTTTTAATCTTTGAAATCAATTTTATTCGACTTTACATCGACCCTATTTCAAGGATTATTTTAAAAGCTTTGTAATATCGCGTGAAACCGAATGATGGATTATGATGCATACGAATGGAGTGTTTGTATTTTGTGCTGTAGTTTAAAGTCTGATATTTAGTAATTCTGTTGGGAACTTAAGTCGATTTATTTGTTGCAATACACTTGTAACATACTCCAATTCAGATTGGCAGTTTATAAGAAATGGAGAATTTGAAAAAAAGTAAAAGTCAAATGTTGTAATATTTCTATTCTATTCAGTTATAAATATACAATGTATATAAAAGGTTCGAAATAACTGTTTGGAATTAGATCTAGAAAATGTTGAGAAGAGGAGGAGACATCTAGCACATTGTATATGAATACGCTCCACTCGGAACGCTAAGATATAAGCTTCTCAGATAGCAATTCTTTTTGCCGGACGCACTATGGGATCTGGAGTGGAGCAGATTGTTTACCTTTTTGGAGACATCCAGGTTTTCCTAACGGACCCTTTATGTTGCTGATGCACAATGAACCTTCTAGGCCTGCTGCGGATTCTTGGAATCTGCTCTCGTGATTAATAATAATTCAAAAATTAACGTTAATTTCGCTTTAAATAGTGACTTAATAATCCCTTAAGTTTCGATTTACCCAATTTATTATTTATTTGTACACACAAAATGAAAATGTGTTGTTTCCTCTACAGTACCAGACCTTTTCAACTTGCATTTTTTAATGTATGAATTCGATCCTATTAAAATAAACTGAAAAGAAACAAAATTCAGCGCATATAAGTTATGAAAAAAAGAGCTTAATAAATAATTCAAGTAACTAAAATCGATTACTTCAAATATTTTACTTGTTCCGTTATGGCCCGGAGGTGTAAATAAAATACAAGTTTGCAACTCCGAGCCAACATTTTTGCGGGTTTTTTTTTAAACGCCCCTCACATCTAACTTTTTCCGTATTAAAGTAAACCAGTTCGTTTTGAAATGTGTACACTTTTAATTCCATTATTTATGTCATCGTACTCTTAATTAAATCCGCGTTGAGCGACAGGGCGCAGATATAATAAAATGCAGCGAGTACGTGAATAAGCAATGTGATACCTTGACACTCGTGCATTAGTTTTGCCCCAAAGTAACGCAATCTGAGAATATAACAGGACTCGCCTTTTCATTTCTGGTGCGTGAAACATAAACTCCGGAAAGGTTATTAAAATTGCTGTTGACATTAAAAGTAACGCAATAAATAGCATATTAAAAATAAAAATAAATATTAAAACGGAAAATAAATATTCTTGGCGCTTGAACACAAAACAGAAGACAAAATTTGCAAATTCATTTCTGTAATTTCGCGTAAAATCGACGAATGTGATTTAATAGAGAAAAGCAAAATTATGGCCTGCATATGAGAGTACTTGCAACACAGTTTCTGGACGTGTTATATAAACAAGATTTTTCGTGTTTCGTGTTACATAAATGAATTATTGAAAATGTTATGCGTATAAAATCTATAGGTGTCAGCACATTACAGGTAAAGATGTAGAAAATTATCAATGTTGTACGGAGGCCCAAAAAAGTATTTTCATTATTTTCAGTTTATTTAATAAAAAATTTATTATCGTTAAAAGTAAAAGCCAATTAGCCCACGAGACACGTTCTATACAAACATATTTATTTTCTTTTTATGCGGATATAATGCGAAAACTGCATTCACTTAAAATAACCGCTTTCACCTGAGACATTCCGGTCCTGCCGGTAGGTAAACCTCCATCAATCAATGAGTCATCCGGAGCTTTCAGGAAATGAGCCGGCTAGACGCCTGACCTCCTTCCAACAAATTTGCTTTCAGAAGATGAAAATTTTTCACATACACCCTTTTACGAAAACTCAACGACCGCGCCGCGCCGATTCGTACGTGCGCTGTGCCTGCCTGATGTGTAAGTCTGTTCGTACAAATTTAAAACTGTAAAAATAATTACAATTTTGCGAGTTGAAAAATATTACATAATACGAATTTATGGTACGCAACATTCAACATTTTCTAAAAAGAATTACGAAATGTCTGCCACTATTAGACCCGAAATGGGTAACATCTGTCGTGATATGTTTCCATCAATATGCAAAATTTATTTACAACATGGAAAAGCTCTTTGAATAACGGTAGCTGAGCCGACAATAAATCCGCAGCTAAATCTATAATTTATGCTTTGATTTATATGCAGCTGGATGTTGATGGACATTTGTTAATAGATTAAAAGGATGACATGGTTTCGTTTATGAGCTCATTTCATTATGTAGTCGGCGCATTTAAAGGTTCCATTCGTGCTTTTTATAAAACTGTTTCTACGATTTCATAAATTGATGGTATAGTTACCGACGTAATAACGCATCTGAATGACTCTTAAGTTAAATGAATTTTTATACAAAGTAATTAATTATTTTATTATTGTTTCAGCCGACAAGCTGCCGCCAGGTTTTCCACAAATTACCACGCATCCTTTGGCGAATAAAGTCGTCGAAGTTGGTCATAATGCAATGCTTACGTGCGCGGTATCCGGAAGTCCGACGCCAAAAATATCGTGGATACGAAACATGCTCCCTATTAATGCCAGTAATCCCAGATACAGTATTCAAATACCAGGTAAGTTTTATTTCTCATTTCTCATTTAATAGCAAAGATGCATAGGCTGAATGGGATATAGAACTTTACCGATAAATAAATAAATTGATGGGCTTGTTGCATAGAAAATAAATTATTATTCAAATTTATAGATTTTGAGAAAGATGGTCTCGTTTCAAAAAACTTGTTATTAGAAGAGCTTATTCTTCAATCTTATCATATAACGATGTGCCATTCTTTTTAAAAATTATTTAGAAGTAAACAGAAATTTACGAAATGAATTACAATTTTGTAAGGTTCCTACTTGTATGATGTCACATAATCCTACAATTCTCTCATTTTCTTACGTCAAAGAATTTGGCCGAACTGTGTCAGAAATAAAGTATGGCTATTATACGGCTCTGATATATGAAGTGTTAATTTTGATTAGTTCTTGTGAATACGTTCGGAAATCTTTTGCTTTCTTAGTTACTTTCCTTATTTTTAGTGTTACATGCGAATTAAAACAAATAATCAAATGTATTTTTTTTTTTTTAATTTTGTTGCAGATACAATGATTTTCAAACTAAAATGTAGTTTTCTGCCTTTTGAGCGATACATAATCCAGAACGTGATGTGAGCACAGTGTAGTTGTATAACAGTGCTGGCTAATAATTAAATTTAAAACAAAATTGCTGTGTGTTTTTTGTATAAATTGTTAATTAATATCGAGCGATTAAAGTAATTTAAAAATTGCATTACTGAGTACAATTTGCAATTATTATTTCAGTGAATGTTTAATTATTTTTCACAAATCACTTTAGTACCTACACATCATTAATTAATTAATTTTGCTGACTAATCAAACTGTTTATTTTCGACATTTTTTACCGCAACGTTGTAGTCCCTGTAAATATTTTCAACGCTCTTTTTTTTCAGACTAATACGATAAAAGTAATACATTCTGAGCTATTTCTTATTTAGCGTATGTTTACTCCAATCAATATGCACGCTGAAAGCATAGAGCTTATATTACATCTCATCGCAAGCTCCTAACCAACACTGCATATAAAATTTATGAAAGGAAAATTTTACAAGACTAAAAAGTATCCGTTCGTAACGAAAACATGTTTTCCTCCCTATTCTATAATGTTGATCCTAAGAGTATTATGCAGGTGTGCACCGCTATGTGAGCATTATTAGAATGAGAACCTGAACTGCATATCGAATGAAACAGAAATTCTTGTTACTTATTTGTACTTCGTAATAAAAGTGCACCTTAAAATCGCCGGATGAAATCATTTAATTCCATTACGGTCGTCTCTCCCCTGTAATATTGACGGCAAATTTACTCGAAGAATATTACAACTAAAAGGTGAATCGAAATGGAAACGTAATAAGAAACGTAATAATGACGACGCTGGTTGGTTGAACTTTATTTTTGAGTGGCGATTATGTCGTGTAAGCGGACCAGGATACTTGTTTGCCGGAATTTCCCAAAGCGGCTAAATTTCCTCGCAATGGCGTGTTTCCGGTAGGATACCCGCGGGACCATTAACTGCATTGTCAGAACACCCCTCGTTCCTAGGCTTCTTATCATATATTTTTGGATTATGTTGCTTTAACACAATATGTACAAATATTCTTTTGTGTGTTGTGTGTATGTACTTGGTATTTCAAATACGAAGACAATCTCACTTGTTATATACAGGTGTTCAAATTGAAGTCGGCACTATTGCCAACTTTGTTACTACTAAAGATACGATGTTTGTTAAATTACCAAAGTAGTAGCGTTTTCTCTTCCGATTACGATGGTAAAATTTTAAAAACAATTGAACCAAAGTAGTAGCGTTTTCGAGATATTAAAAAAAAACAACCTTTTTTAAATACTACTTTGGTAATTTAACCAACATCGTATCTTTAGTAGTAACAAAGTTGGCAATAGTGCCGACTTCAATTTGAACATCCTGTATAATCTCCATAATTTTATATTTATTTTTTAAATATTGGGGAAGAATAAAAGTGTATAATTAATATACAGTTTAAGATTTTCATGATTTTTTTTTTTTGTACCTATAATTATACAAGTTATAATAATAGTTATAATTTGTACCGAACCTACCTACGTTTTCTTTTGAATTCTCGAAGTTAAATCATTAATGTCATTAATCACATTATCATTAATGGAATAAATTGAAATGAAAATTATATAATTTCAGGTGGATTGCAAATAAAAGATAGCGAAGAGAAAGATCAAGGGAAGTACGAGTGTATAGCCGAAAACTCGATTGGAACGGAATATTCGAAATCATCGCAACTATACGTCAAAGGTTATTTGATTTGCAGCGCCCCGATATATTGAAAGGAAGACTAATTTTTATTCCCTTTTACAGTTCGACGTGTTCCTCCGCAATTTTCGAAGCCTCCGGCGTCTATGAATAAGGTGATGCTGGGCGCGGATTTGAACTTAACGTGCGTGGCTGCGGGATCGCCAATGCCTTACGTGAAATGGCGCAAAGAACCCGGCCAAGACTTAACTCCCGAAGACAATCTGCCCGTCGGAAAAAACGTACTTACCCTGACAAACATACAAGAGTCCGCGAATTATACGTGCATCGCGGCCAGTTCGCTCGGCGATATAGAGGCTATAGCTCAGGTTAAAGTAGAATGTAAGTTTCTTCGCTTTTCCTCGTTTGGTTTATTTTCTCGAGTGTTATATCTGGATGTCGAATAGCACGTATCAAACTTTGAATCCTTTGGGGAGTGAAGAGATATTCTTAATCAAAACTTTTATAAATGAATTAAGTTGAATTTGGAGGAATTTAATTTCTTCTTTGGATGTATTACGGATCGAACTGTGACAAACCCTTTCATATTTAACTTATCGAATGTTAAAGTCGGTATTTTCGTAGCATTACCGGGTCCACCGTCAAACGTAAAAGTATCCGAAATTACGGCAACGACGGTTCGATTAACTTGGTCTTATAACGGACCCGAAGATCTCCAATATTACGTCATTCAGTTCAAGCCGAAGTATGCGAATCAAGCCTATAGCGAGATATCCGGCATCATCTCCATGTATTATTCAGTGCGAAATTTGAGCCCGTATACTGAATATGAAATGTATGTAATTGCTGTCAATAACATCGGAAGAGGTCCACCCAGCGCACCGGCTCTAGTCACGACAGGAGAAAAAGGTATTCTATTCAAACCCGATAATGAATACATTTTTTTAGCGATTATGTACATATAATTCTTTCATGCCCATATATCTTATGCGGAGTTTGACAAAATGAGTAATGTAAGTTTTTGGTTTTTTGTGTGTGTGTGCGTGACTTTAACACGGTTAGAATAGTTTCCACCACGCTAATTTTTGGAGCTTTTAGTAACTTAAGATAGTGGTTGAATTTAAAAGTACTCTCTGAAATATATAGTTCTTAGCGTAATTTATATTATATAAAACTTGTTTTTAGTTTTGTAAAACTTTATTATTTATACACATAAACGCTTAAAGTAGGTATCTCCGTGGATATTTAAATTCCCCACTAATTAGATAGTTGTTGGTAGTTACTAAATGGAATGTTAAATTTGTTGTGTTTACGTGATGAAATGCTGATGATATCTTCTTAGATTCAATTTAATTGTAATTGTGATGTCTAACAATAATATTTTCTTTAGCGGATTCTTCTTTTGGAGGTGCCAGTAAGTTGATTTTGAATTATTTCACTGTTTATGTAAAACTATTTAGAATATCAGATGGAATAAACTTTTAAATTAATCAGTTCAAAGTTCCTAGTTTATTTCCATTCCATCAGATAATCATGTTACTGTTTAATTTTATATTAACGAGTCTGCATATCATAAAAACTAATTATTTAATAATATGTTTACAACAAATTGCTTAATAAATGTTCTAACGTATTTTTTGTGTCTTTGGTAAATTCATAACTTATACATACATTATATAATGCTATATTTCTTACTTTCAGACACATCCCATTTCATAGGAACTTTTTTGGAATTCATAATCGTAAATTTACGGATGCATTTTCTTGAACATAATTTAACGTTTACAGCTCCTGGAACCGCACCGAGAAACGTTCAAGTGCGACCGTTGAGTTCGAGCACGATGGTGATCCAGTGGGATGAACCCGAAACACCGAACGGACAAGTAACGGTGCGTAGAAAACAACGGCCACTGTTAATAGACATATTTTAATTTTCGATAATATAACAGGCCTACAAAGTGTACTACACGGAAGATCCTCAGTTACCCATGGCTCAATGGAAATCTCAAACTGTCGATAATAACAGACTTACGACAATCAGCGACTTGACGCCGCACACAATATATACAATTAGGGTTCAAGCATTTACGTCTGTTGGGCCTGGACCTCTCAGTGCACCGGTTCATGTAAAAACACAACAAGGTATTATTCCACTTTTAATAAAAGTATTTTCATAACATATCTCCCATTGTATTCTTCTGAACGATATATATGTATGTTCAACATTGTTTGTGTTATAAAACAATAGGTGTGCCTAGTCAGCCGAGTAATTTACGAGCATCGGATATTGGTGAAACTACGGTGACTTTACAGTGGAGTAAACCGACTCATTCGGGTGAAAGTATAGTGAGTTATGAACTTTACTGGAACGACACCTACGCTAAAGAAAAACATCATCGAAGGATACCAATTTCGGAGGCGTACACACTTACGGGTCTTTATCCAAATACGTTGTACTACGTGTGGTTGGCTGCGAGATCGCAACGAGGGGAAGGTGCAACTACACCGCCGATACCTGTGAGAACAAAACAGTATGGTACGAAAAAGGTTCCGGTAGACTAGTTCCTAAAAGAGTAACATTTAATCTGGTTATGTTTATAAAAAAGGGCAATTAACCTTGGATTGTGTGTTTGTGCGGATGAATAATTTTTTTTAGTAATATTATGATGCGTGAAGTGTGTTGTATGCATATTTTTGATGTAAATGCATTGCATGTTGTAATTAGTTATCAGTGGATATTAATTTGTCAACCAGCACTGCACCTCGGTTATGCAATTCTTTATATTGTGCAAATGTTGCACCGTTTCATGGTTTTATTTAGTTTATTTTTATTTCGAATTTACTTAAGTAGTGAAGTTTTTCTTTTAATATCCACTCAATAAAGTAACATAGGCTAAGCTTTGGCTTACGTTAAAATGCTAACGCCACCGTAGTACCGGGTGCTCCACCCCGCAACGTAACCGGTGAAGCGGTAAGTCCTACGTCGATCCGCGTGAGTTGGGAACCACCACCCGCCGAACGTAGCAATGGAAATATAATATACTACAAGCTGCAGGTGGTCGAAGCCGGTCGTTCTGACAGCGAAGCTTCTGTAACCAAACTCAATGCTACCACTTTCTTGCTTGACGAGTTGAAACGCTGGACTGAATATCGAATATGGGTATTGGCTGGAACTTCCGTTGGTGACGGACCTTCATCTTACCCCATCACTATACGCACGCACGAAGATGGTACGTTTTCTTTTAATCTTTAAATTTTAACAATTGTTGTTCTTGTAAAACCAAGTTGCAATTTCATAGTCAGGAACCATCACACTTGGTTTTATAGTATTAATCTAAAATATTTTAAAATTCAAACAGGTGCATTGGTTTACAAAGTTATTCGTGAAAATGATCCAAGAAGATTCTTATCATAGAAACATCCTTACCTGTATTAATCCTTATCTTATTAATTTAATTTTGTTTTATTTATTTACTTAAGTTATTATTGCAAACAAAATACATATATTCTATTTATATAAATGATAGTTTATCACATGCTTTGATCATTTGCAAAGTTGTATTGAAGTCCAAAACCCGCCCACGAATGATGGATATTTTGTTTGTAATAAATAAGTAGATGTAGTTTTTTGACATATCCGCAGTGATATGTGTGACTTGTTAAGTGTTTTTTTTTACCATTGCAGCCCGCCGACGGAGGATTTTTGAAGCTGGTGTAATATTTTTGTATTTTTTACAGCATTTTTAATATTTTGTCCACGATGTGGCCATCTATTTTATACGGATTTTTAACTGTTTACTATATTTTTCTTCTGTCTACAAAAGCGTTTGCAGGAGCTCTACTAATGAGGTTTTTTAAAGGAATTTTTATAACTGTTTTTTGAATAACTTTATCGGTATTACAAAAATTCTAGTTATTGTGTATTTTATTTTCTTTAGTTTATGTTGTTAATTGTTTAGCTACTCACGTTCACATGTAATGATTGCTTATTGGTTTTCACTGGCACAAAGTTGCATTGCAATGGCACCGTTTTTAAGTCACAATCGGCACCATTTTTTTACATTTCTTTTAGTTTATTTCGTGCACCATTTTTTGTATCTTAGAAATTGTCCTAGCATGCACTCATCTACCCATCCTTCTCCATTAGAGGGAAATCACTAATTCTAGAAATTTATTCTGGAATTTATCGAAACACGTATTAGTGAGTTCCTTTCTCCCATGTATCCCTACTTATCGCCTCGCTAGGCAGCACAACTCACAGTAGGATGACATGGCGCACTAAATATGGCACATAATCATATCTCACTGTGTGTAAAATACACTTGCACCTTTTTCGTGTGTATGGTCGAATGTGTGTGAAACATTTTAAATAAATTGGGTATAACAGAATAAAATTAACTGTGTTTAATATAAATATTTTTTTTATTTTTTAAATTGTGTTTCCTATGTATGATAGTTAATGTATGCGAGCAAGCCAAGCACAACATAATAAATTTTACATTTGAATACCAATACCTACATTAGTAGTATGTAGGTTTTTTTTGTATAGGTTTTCTATTCTCTTAGCATGCATAATGTGTAAGTGCTATAAATAAATATTCTTCCATTCATTTTTGATGTAAAAAAAAATTATTGAAATAATTGAATACATTTATGTTTGAAATAATAATTTCTTCAGTAAATACCTATTCTAATTCATTTGTATATATAAATTAAGAAAATAATTATTGTTTTGCATATGATGTAGTGAAATAAAATTTATAGATTTTGGTAAGACCTTTTTTATTTCTGTATTTATTATGCTGTATGCATGTAAAATGTATATAGTTTTTAAATAAATTTGTTATATTTTAAAAAAATGTTTATAATTTCAGGTATGTGGGGTATATGTATATGTAAATTTCATATACAAAATAATATTTAGTATGAAAATAATGTTAATAATTTATTTATACAAATAATGATGGAGGTGCCTGAGCAGAAAGACTTTGATCTATAATAACCATTAGTCTTTTCTGACTACTAAAGTTATTTAGTTTTTTTATATTGATATTTTAATGCTAAAAAACACAGTTTCATAATCGTTATCCATCTTACTAATAATATATACTTTTATATATTATCTTTATTATATGAAATTTGCATTTAATTTATCGATTATGAATATACAACACGACAGGAATAACTTACATAATGCAATCTGTCTCTAAACTCTATTGCCACGATTCCATGGTTTGTTGATTGTTGCAAATAAAAATAAGGCTAAAAATCATTCCCTACATTCAGAAATTATATTAAGGTTATGACTTGGCAAGGTCATCACTTCCCAGAGGCTAACCATAGAGTATACAGACTTTTATAGTAATTTTGAAGCTTATTCTATAGCATGTGTAAAATACGAAGCATTAAGACAGCTAAACATACTTCCTATGTGTGCGTGTGTTACATAAAGAACTCTACACATTTCTCGACACTTTTTCGGAATAGTTCCCCGACACAAATTTTTTTCACGCCAAAATCCATTTTTCTCCTAAACAGTTTTTGATAATTTTTGTGGTATTTTTGAATCAATACATGTGTGTGAGTATATATTTTTACAATATACCTACAAGCATTTTTGTAGCGGAAAACCGGTTTTTGTGTACGTTTGTATTTTGTACCTAGTGTATTGTGTCAGTCTTACAATGCTATTTTTTTCTCTAACATTTTTGCCTTGACACGGTTCCACAGTTCTTCGAAGTGAGTATTTACTCTCTGTTGTGTGCTAGTAGACTACCTATAGAATTTTGTAGAATGTGTTCCATCTGTATTTTTGCTACAATTACTTTGTGTCTACAGTAGAATTTTATACAGTAAAAATATGGCTGGATTTTTATTTTCGTTTTGATAAGCAGCTTACCGGAGTTTTATAAATAATAACTTTTTACAATCTTGTTAATGTATGTGTAGCAAACTAGTAGGTTTTGTATGTTCCATTTAACAGTCGGGATGAGGTAATTATGCGACGATATATTTCATGTGTTGGTATTCAAATGTCGTACGGAAACTAATCATTATTAGAAGAGTTGTGTGAGAATAAGTCAATAACGTGTGAACTGCCAGCATGACGAAACGACGTTAAGTTTAATGAAGAACTATAATAATTAGTTTACTTTGACAGTGCCTGGTGATCCACAAGACGTCAAAGCGACGCCTCTCAACTCGACTACGATCAAAGTCAATTGGAAGCCACCTTTAGCAAAAGATCGAAATGGAATCATTCATGGTTATCATGTTCATGTCCAAGAAACAAAAGAAGAGGTATTAGAAATTGATTTTTAACGGCGTTTGCGTATTACAGCCATACATTTTAGGGTAAAAGTCTACTCAATGAGCCAATGCGTTTTGATGTGTTAGGAGATTCTGTGCTGGAACTGAACATCACCGGTCTTCAACCTGACACAAAATATTCAGTACAAGTGGCGGCTCTAACAAGGAAAGGTGATGGAGATAGAAGTGCACCGGTAAATGTTAAGACACCAGGTGGCGTTCCAAATAGACCGGGTTTAACATTAAAGTATGTACACAAATTAATTATCGACAAGACACTAGCATTTTCTCTCTGCACAGAGTGATTGAGAGGGAACCAACCGTTACTATTGAATTAGATTGGTCGCGACCTACACAGACATATGGCGAATTGCAAGGTTATCGTTTACGTTATGGTGTAAAAGACCAAATTTTAAAAGAAGTGCCTTTGAAAGGTATACATTTGTTGTACTTATTAAAAAAAAAATAATTCTTTTTTGTAGGAACGAGTACACAAAAGCACAGAATTCAAGATTTAGAAAGGGGTGTTGAATACGAGTTTAGAGTAGCAGGACTCAATCACATAGGTATCGGTCAAGAGGCAATAAAATACATGCATACACCAGAAGGACCTCCAACTGGACCTCCGACGAATATCAGTTTTCATTTTCAAACGCCAGACGTAGTTTGCATTACATGGGATCCTCCGACACGCGAACATAGAAATGGACGCATTGTTAAGTACGACATTCAGTTCCACAAAAAATCCGATCACAGAAATGTATTTGAAAGGAATGTGACAAATACGAAAGCGGTATTTACGAATTTGGAGGAAAATACAGAATATGTTTTTCATATCAAAGCTTACACTTCACAAGGTAGTGGGCCTTACAGCGAGAAACTTACCATTGAAACAGAAAGAGATATTGGTCGGGCTCCGATGTCCGTTAGAGCTGTAGCTACATCAGACTCAAGTGTTGAAGTTTGGTGGGAACCTGTGCCTTCTAGAGGAAAAGTAATCGGTTATCAAATATTTTACACAATGACAGCTGTTGAGGATTTAGACGAATGGCAACAGAAAACAGTAGGTTTAACAGAATCGGCTGATTTGGTAAATTTAGAAAAATTTGCCGAATACGCGATAGCGGTCGCTGCTCGAATGAAGGGTGGGCTCGGTAGGCTATCAGAAAAGGTAACTGTTAAAGTAAAGCCTGAAGATGTACCTCTTAACTTAAAAGCTCACGAGGTTACAACTCACTCAATGACTTTATCATGGTCCCCACCAATTCGCCTCAATCCGGTCCGCTATAAAATTTCATACGATGCAATAAAAGAATTTGTAGATTCACAAGGGATAACCCAAACCCAAAATATTCCAAGAGTAGAAATTACTCTAGACCAAACGACAAGATCCCATACAATTAATGACCTTTCGCCGTTCACAACATATAACGTAAATGTAAGTGCTATTCCAACAGAATACACCTATAGACCGCCCACGAAAATAACAGTGACAACACAAATGGCTGCACCACAACCTATGGTCAAACCAGATTTTTATGGAGTTTTGAACCGTGAGGAAATTCAAGTGATCCTTCCACAGGCATCAGAGGAATACGGACCAATTAGTCATTATTACTTAATAGTGGTACCTGAAGATAAAGCCAACAACAAGCATCCAGATCAATTTCTGACTGAAGATATGATAGGTAGTAAGGGACAAAAAATCGAAAACTCAAACGCACCTTATATAGCCGCCAAGTTCCCACAAAGAAACATTCCTTACACTTTTCATTTGGGCGCTAATGATGAATATGAGGGATTTAAAAATCGTATGTTGGAAAGGGGGAAAAAATATCGTATATTTGTTCGCGCCGTCGTCGATACACCTCAGAAACATTTGTATACAAGTAGCCCTTTTTCTGAATCTTTAGCGTTAGATATGCGGGAAGTACCACCAGGTGATCCACCATTGAGGCCTAATCCCAATGTTCCTACAGACAACGATGTAAAGGTTAGCAGCCATAGAAAGGAAGCGGGTGTTTTATGGGTTATATGCCCTATTATAGCTGCACTGTTTTTATCGTTGATTTTAGTGCTGCTATTTATTATTAAAAAAAGGAGGCAACCGTGTAAAACACCTGATCAGGCCGCTGTTACTCGACCTCTTATTGCAGCAGATATAAACAGTAGTTCTGCTCCCAGTGATCCTGTTGAAATGCGCAGACTGAATTTTCAAACTCCTGGCATGATTTCACATCCACCCATACCAATTTCTGAATTGGCTAATCACATTGAGAAACTCAAACTAAACGACAATATGAAATTTTCACAAGAATATGAAAGTATAGAGCCAGGCCAGCAGTTCACATGGGATCATTCAAATATGGATGTAAATAAACCAAAAAATCGGTATGCCAACGTCATAGCTTATGATCATAGTCGCGTCATCTTACAAATTGAAGAAGGCGTACTAGGTAGCGATTACATAAATGCCAATTACTGTGATGGTTATCGTAAACATAATGCGTACGTCGCAACTCAGGGACCATTACAAGAGACATTCGCCGATTTTTGGAGGATGTGTTGGGAACTGAAAACCGCTACTATAGTGATGATGACCAAATTGGAGGAGCGAACTAGAATCAAATGTGATCAATATTGGCCAAGTCGCGGTACAGATACGTACGGTTGTATGACGGTAACGATATCGGACGTTCAAGAACTGGCCACATATTGCATAAGGACTTTTCACATTCATAGGCAAGGACACGGCGAAAGGAGAGAGATAAAACAACTTCAGTTTACCGCGTGGCCCGATCATGGCGTTCCCGATCATCCTGCGCCGTTTTTACAATTTTTGAGAAGAGTAAGAAATATGAATCCTATTGAAGCTGGACCTATTGTCGTTCATTGCTCTGCAGGTGTAGGTCGTACAGGTTCGTATTTTAATTATTCATAATTATAAAAATACAGATTAATTTATTTTTTATTTTTAGGATGCTTTATTGTTATTGATTCGATGTTAGAACGAATGAAACATGAAAAATCAATCGATATTTATGGACACGTTACTTGTCTCAGAGCGCAACGAAACTATATGGTTCAGACTGAAGATCAGTACATATTTATTCATGATGCTCTGCTCGAAGCCGTCATATGCGGCCAAACTGAGGTACCGGCGCGAAATTTGCATTCACATATCCAAAAACTCATGCAGCCGGAAATCGGTGATAACATAACGGGAATGGAATTGGAGTTTAAAAAACTCAGTAACATTAAGACTGATTCATCGAGATTCGTTACTGCTAATCTGCCAGCTAATAAACATAAGAATAGATTGGTACATATCTTGCCGTACGAAAGCACCAGAGTGTGCCTCACACCTATAAGAAACGTTGATGGGTCCGATTACATCAATGCCAGTTTTGTAGACGGATATCGTTATAGGAAAGCCTATATTGCTACTCAAGGCCCTTTACCTGACACTGCAGATGATCTGTGGAGAATGCTGTGGGAACATAATTCTACGATTATTGTGATGTTGACTAAATTAAAAGAAATGGGAAGAGTGAGTTTTTACTTGTTAAATATCTTTTTTGAATTAGTCTAACCAATCTTTACATTTTAGGAGAAGTGTCATCAGTACTGGCCAAGTGATAGGTCAATACGTTATCAATGTTTTGTAGTTGACCCTATTGCTGAATATAACATGCCACAGTATATTTTGCGAGAATTTAAAGTAACTGATGCAAGAGATGGGTCATCAAGAACTATGAGACAGTTTCAGTTTACTGACTGGCCAGAGCAAGGTGTTCCAAAATCTGGTGATGGGTTTATCGATTTTATAGGACAAGTGCATAAAACTAAAGAACAATTTGGTCAAGATGGACCAATAACTGTACATTGCAGGTAAATTATAATTTATTGAGGTTAAATAAATATATATATATATATATATATATTGTAATTGAAAAAATTTTCCAAACATTTTTTCCGTTCACATTAATATATTATTTAGTTTATAATAAATAATATTACGTTCCAATCTTATTCTTTTATCTAGTTTTTTTGTGGAAAGAATGACAGAATACGGTAATTGGGATATAATGAAAATGCCATGAAACTTACATACTTTAATTAATGATGAAACTCAAGAAAGCAGTAATATTACATACAAAATATGGCATTTTGTGATCTCTCTATTTAATGTGTGAATATTATATGTAATATTATAATACTTTGAAATGTAAAGCTTGGTGTATCTTCTTATTTACGGCATATTCTATTTATTAGTTCGTAGTTTATCAGCTTAAAAAAACATTTAAAAATTACTTTTATGGTTCTCAGGAGGGATGACAATGTACAAAAATTAAAAAATACATCAATATCTCGAAAATTATTAATTTGAACTACATATGTTTCCTATTCAAATTAATAGACAATTAAATTTTGCTTTCGACTAATGCATAAAAATATAGCACTTCCATTTAAAATAATTAAGTTTTCCGCATTTCAATTGTTTCAAAAAGAAGAAGGTTTATTAAGTATGTTGTGTTACATATCGAATTTCTAATGCTTTTACTAATATCACTAAAGATCCCTCTAGCGTTGCATAAAATTTCATGATCTTGCTGTATTTCGTTATTGAACTATAGGCGTTTTGCCGAAGACTCAAAATTTCTGAATAAATGCAAATATCTTTAAAACGAATAGACATAGACAAATATTATCTTATACAAACTTATATTAGAATTACCCAGGGAATTCAAAAATGTAATAATATATATGTTGTTCCATTTAAAATTTTAAAGTTGTTCGTGATTGCGCACAAACGAAACACTCCGTATAACTGAAAATAATTTTAGGTGGTGGAGACCATAAATTCAAAAGACTTTTGTCTTAAAATATTTTTTGTATTTTGCATAACAACGGAGATATCGAAGAATATCGCACTAATGTTACAGCCTGTATATATTTAATTTAAACATATGAAATACGATTGTTATTTTCGGACTGAAAGTTTAAAATATAGAATTTTCGTCGTCTGAAAGTTTTGTTTCTGAAACATTAAAACCTGTCCATCAATCGGGATAAATATTTTTCTTTTCGTTTTTTTTTTTTTTTTTTTTTTAAT
>JAFFZR010027459.1:0-36512 GCA_018397195.1 Lethrus apterus | reverse complement strand
ATAAGTTTGCTTTATTTACGGATGATTACAAGTAATTTTTGACGTTTATTATTAACAGTACAGTAGCTAGAAGACTATAAATATTACTTGTCACTGCATTACTAATAAATCTTTTATCGTCGTAACTTATTATGTGCCAAGTCGTGTCGTACTTTTGCCCCTGTGTAAACAGTCGGCTAAAAGCATAATTTATCGTTGAGGTTGTTTAAATGTATGAATGGTACATACGAATGTTAAAAAAAAAATGCGAAAAATTTCAGTTGCAGTTATGGTGCTAAGCTAGACATAATAACCCTAACCTCAAAGTTGATGTTTCTGCTTCTATGATTTATGGTTTAATTGAAACTAATCGCTCAAATATGCGCATGAAATGGAAAATATTCTATAGTTGTGTTTCAGTTGAAGGTTAGAATTATATAAACAAGAAATGAAATAAATGAATGCAGTAGTGTAAAAATTGAATTTGGATAAAATATAATATACTAAATTTATGTTCGATTTTGAGCGTATACAAGGTTATAAGGAACATTTTTAATGGAAAGTTTTTAATCCGGCCCTGTAAATCACGCCCGTGAAAAATTTTAGGAATCAAGCTTATCAGCTTATCAGAAACATTTTACATATATTTTTTACGAGTAAATTTATTTTAAGGTCAACATTATAACAATTTAAAAATTTTCATTATTAACTGTTTAAATAAAATTGAAAGTTTACTGCTGACCAACACGTCCGCAAATGCATTTTTGCTTATCAGAAAATCTCAATTATTGTGTATCCGTCCGTCCGCCGAAATTTATTTTACCATATTTTATACATTTATACACAAAAGACATGTAAATTATCTTTGACTTAATGTAAAGTAATGAATAGAAATTGTAAAGAATTTATAATTTAGGTCGGCGATACGGTACTCATATATTAGTAAATTCTTTGCATTAATACAATTGCTACATGAAAAAGTTCATATAATAAAGTTCTCAACTTTTTCTGGAAGAGTGCCATAAAGGAGGGATGTCAGGGTACAATTTTCTAAACGTTTAGTACCAATCAACAAGTTTTACGAATTCAGTAATGTGAATGATCCCTAAGATCTGACGACCGTCCGCATACTTTAACGGAAGAAAAATTGTCTGGTATTTCAGAGCGCATGCATCAAAGTCAAGGGATATTTATTCTTAAATTAGGTCAACAAACACGTTTATCCCATGTAATACTTAATCAGCTTTAAAGAAATACGTAAAATTGCGACCGTTGACATATCGCGAAGATTGAAAATATAATTGTTATTATGCATAATGGATGAAGCTCGGTTTCATTTAAATGGTTAATTATTACTTAATACTGATAGTAATTCAAAATTTTTCCTGATCACTAACAACTGTGAAAGTATATAGTTAACGGGTTTACTAATATTATGGTTTTATTTTAAAAATCAAAAATATATATTTCTTCTCATTCAATATTTACTTTCTTCCTCGTCCCCAACATTCCTTTCCTTTTCTGAATGTGGTTGTTGGAGCCTTTTTTGCTGGTCTTTTTTTAACCTTTCAGTACTTCTTTTTTCCCATCTTGTCCGTTTTTTACCCTCTTCTACACATATATTATAAATTATAAAGGAGGGACGGAAATTGTCTATTTTCGTAGTTACCTGTATAGTAATGTCATTTTGCCGAATATATTGAGAATTCTTCATATTGCAAAAAATAGACAGTAAATACGCTAGTTTTGACAAAATGAAACAAGCATTTGATGATTGTAATCAAATCAATATACAGGTGTCGCAATTTAAGCAGGTCCATGGAACACAACGCAGTTGTTTAGTGTCGTTGATTTTTTTGTTACTTTACAAATTAAATAGTTATAAAAACTTATTTCATACGTTTTAAAATATTGCTTTTAAAAATGTATAATACTTCGGAGCTTTAACAGCCAACCATAAAGTTAATTGAAGTTTAATTAGCCAATAAAATCGAAGATGCATTGCAATTATCGTACGTCGTGCTAAGTTTTCGAACGACGCGCACGCCCGCGACTCGTCGACGTTACCTCAACGTTTTTCCTCTTAATTCGCCAACATCGTTATTTTTCACGTGTCGTCAGCGTCGCTCGCATCGCGCGCCGTCTACCGCCAAATTTCAAAACGCGTTCAAAACGTAAACAAAATACTATCGGTCATCGGCGTCCTTACAGATAAAGATCAAGATAAAATTGGTCCGATTAGTGTGTATGTACGAGTGCGATAATTTTCCATGAAATCCAATTATTGTTCTGTGTATTTAGTTTTGCGGTAGGCCGTGGTCGTGATTGGCGAAAACGTTCTCTTATCTATTTCCTATGCGATAAAGGCATAGATTTCTTTCGTTTTAAATGAAACAAATGCCTACAAACAGTGAAACGCGCGCGCGTATGTGCGCGATTTTCTTTCGTAAATGTTTCAAAGTTTTGTGTCGGCGCTATTAATCCAACCATTTTTTGTGTCGCGCGTGAATCTTTTCAATTTCGTTTATTTGCGTTGAAAATAGTTATGGTCACCGAAAGAAAACATTTGGACAATTATCCTTGGCCAGGACTAAATTTGGCTTGCGTAAGGATTCTGCAGTTATATTGTAAAGTTTTTGATCAACCTGATACGGTTTTCCAAACTGCAAGGTAAATTTGAAATGCACGTTGTTGAATTGACACTGCATTTTGTTAAAAAGAAATATACCCGGTATTAGTTGTGACCGTGGCCTTTAAGCCTACGCAATTAGCCTCGAATCTCAAAAAAACTCTAAATGATAAAATGTAAAAAATGTTAGTTTTATATGGCTTTTACACGAACGACCTTGCAACGCCTCGCCTACGTAATTTTCATAATAATCTCGTCTACTATATTTGTTTACGGAAATTGTGCTTATTTTTGAATCGGCGATTTTTCCTCATTTTGAAAGACAGAACGTAGAATTTAGATCTTCAAACCGCCTCTACAAGATAACAGTTTGTATACAAAATGTTTTATTTACTAATAAGTTATAACAATTGTAATGTACTCATCCAGGGATTTCCATATTATGATTCATTATTTCGGGCGTAATATTTGTCAAAATAAATATTATACTTATATATTCGTACTATTCTATTTTGTTTATGTTTGCAAGGCATCGTCAATCATCGTTTCAATCAACTAGTAAAAAATGTGAAATGTAATAAAATATACCTATTTATTCCGACACACAAGTATATAAAATATATAAAAATGTTACGGATCTTTTTCAAGCAATAAATATATTTTAATATTGGAAACCAAAACGTAGTTTACTATAAATTTGTACTTTTTATTTTTTTTTAACAATTTGTTTGCTGTCTCTAAACAATCCTTTTCACATGTCCTTTTTTCAGCTTGAGTTCACCCAAAGATTCATGTTGATACAGGCCTTATTTTTTGTCATTTAGGATTTAGTTAACATAAGAACTACGATAACTTACCTACCTTATTTCCAAAAATTTTGTAAAGCGTTTGGAAAATGATATTTTCGACATTGCATTGTTGTTATTAAGCCAACCCAACCTAATAATGTTGTATTCAGTTTTAAATTAATTTTTTTGTAATAATCATATCCAATTATTGAAACCTAACTGTCCTAATATTAACTTCTGAATTTTTCAGTATTAAACCCAATAAATTATAGTGTATACAAAAATAATGTTGATTCAAAACCTTTGTGACGTTTGAATTTCCATTTTTTGCAATCGTGCAATTTTTATTAAAAATATTGGTGTTGTGTCATTTTCGCTCATCTGGATCCCCCTTGAACTATCATTAAAAAATCCTCTCTGTACAGTGTTTCTAAATTTCGCTTCTTCATTGGCTAAATGTTTTGTGCTTTTTCTCGGAATATTTTCATAAGTTTTCAATTTCAGAATTTTCCTTAGATCGTTTAATTTTTTCTAAACTTATACCTATACAGTTTATCTACATTTGTCTACAGATTAAAATTTTAACAACCTTGAAGAGATGAGTGATCTATAAACGGAATGCACAGTTTAATGTAAACTACACTTGAGTTTAACCTGTCAGGATAATCGAAATAATTGAAAATGTTCAGATTATTGATTAAAGTAATGAACAAGGCTTCGAACTGATAATAAAATTTGTAATACATTGTTGAAAGATTGAAAGATTTCACGAATATCTTGAACCATTTATATTAAAGGTGCTATTTATGCCATTTTTGCGAAATGTGTTTAGTCTTTTAAAATAAACATCTTTAAAAATTAAGGTCAAATAATAACATTATTAATTATTACATATATAAACTCAAAAACTACCGTAAATTACAAGCAACAATAAAAAAATATTTCCCATTCTCACTTTTTTTTTTCTAAAGTTTAATCACAATTTTATGAACATTGCTCTAGATTGGTACACTAGAGTATATAATAAAAGTTGTTGACTTTTATGATTAAGTACAATGTACGAAGGCGAGATAAACCCGCAAAATGTATTCAGTAATTTAAGCTTGTTATCAAAGGGATGAACATCAGACAATTTTGTTATCGGATAATGATTGTAGCGCCTAATAATTTGCAAATATTTGATACTGATGACTGTGATGAGTAATACATGTTTCCATGTCGTTAGTTTATTTGTAAATGTTATTTACTTTTGTACAATAATAAGATTAGAAATTTCCCTAATATTATTAGCGTTCTTTTTTGTGTATATTCATAATTAGAGTGCTTTCTCAGGTTTCTGGTATCTTTTTGATGTTCCAGAGTCATTTGATACCTTCTATTCCAAGCCATGCCTTTCCTTGTTAGTCTTTCTTACTTTCTTGGTTTCACTTATTCCAAGAAGCTGTATAATGAATTTTTCCATTTCTTGCTTTCCAATTTAAAAATATTAATATCACAAAAAAAAACAGCGTATTAAAATAAACTACAGTATGTAATATGCCACGTATAAGTATAATGGTTAAGTATAAATATTATTGTATTTCTGAAAGACATAAGAAATTCGCGTTGCGCTATTATATATATTAATAAATGTTTTAAATGTATGGCATAACAATGACAGCTGTTTAGTTTATTTTTACATTTATTACAGACAGAATTTCAAATAATTACAAAGCCATTTTTATATATAAACTTTTTTTTTTGATTATGCACAGTGAATATAAAAGGTGATTTATTATCTGATTGCTGCCAAATTTTTTCTTTTACTGTTTCCTTCATCATTTAAGAAAATAATGCATACCGAGCGTATACGTTAACCGTTAACGTTTCTAAATTGTAAGGTAATAGCTCAACTATTTTTATCAGCTCAGTATAATGATATCGGAAATAGATTGGTAATTTTTATAGAATAAAAGAGGAAGGTACATGTGGAAGAGCTGTGTAAATAATTGATGTATGTGCGCAAATTTGAGACACGAAGGAGAAGAAAATTCTGGCAAACGCATTAAAAAGTTGGAGCACTGAATGCCACAGTATGTTAATGGTACAAGGAGAAAACGCTGTTTGTGGAAATAAGTAACAGAATAGTGAAATACAAGTTCGTGTCTGACTCGAATGTAATGAGCATAGGTGAAGAAAAGGAAACGCAGGTAAAGGGGACGAAATTTAAAAAAAAAAATGGAAGATTAGAGTAAAGAGAGGGAAGAAAATAAACACGGATAACAAACGTAAAGAAAGCTCAAGGGCAATGAAGTATATATGATAGTATAATGTTAGATTAACATCATTGTTAATGGTGTCGATGATGTCCTAGTCTCTACAGTGTGTGCCAAATTGTATATTATCTGTTTACGTAACCGATGTCACTATGTGATCGGATGGCTATTATTATTATTATTATATTTTTTATTTATATAGTTTCTAATAAGTTTCCGCATTTGTCTGATTTGGTCATCATTGTATTCCTCTTAAGTTGGTTGATGATCTCATATGAATGTTTCTGTTATTCATTCTTTTATGAGCGTGCGTCATCTTTGACAATAAAATTATGAAATATTTTATCTATATTTAATCTATATTTAGTTTGGTAATTATTTACTTCACAGCTTACAACAAATTTCTAGGTGTGCTATGAAAATTTGTGCTTACATAATTTGTGTGCTTACGTAATTTTTCTGCGTTTGCAATATTGTGTATTTTATATGTTTCTGTGTAAATACGAGTACTTTCATTATCGCATAAATGTGTCATAGTTAAAGCTGAATGCGATTTATGTTGTTATGCAGAAGGAATTTTAAACAGGATAGGAAGTACGTTTATTGTTCGTAAAGAATTTAATTGTATTATTAATAATAATGTTTAAATTGATCTTTGATGTTACCGTTAATTACAAACATGAGTTATTTTTACTAGTTTTTCGGACGTTTTAATTGTTCTCGAAAGAAAACCAAAGGCATTTAATTCGTGAATTTCTGTCGGAATTTCAGACCACTAAAATTATTAACGATCAATCAAATCACACAAAATAACAAATAAACGCTCATACATGCAGAACGTCCGCTCGCCATCGCGTAATCCAACCAATCAAAGACATCCTACGCACGTGTCCGCCGCTCCGATGTTTAATGTTTAGATCACAGGCGTCGACCGACTAGTTGTTCAATTGTTTTTTTGGCGTCTCGCCATAATTCAAACCGTGTCTGCGTTAATTGCGATTATCGTCTTTCACCTACGACGACCAGTGGATGTCGTCGCGTCAATGGAAAATTAGCCAGTTGATTCGAAGTATTTCCCATAAAAACTATATGAAGGAGTCCTAATGAATCGTAACGGACGCATGAATGAACGTGGAAACAGATGGAAAACGTTCGCAGTGATACACGAACGCGATTGATGTGTTTGTGTTGTCAGACAGTATTTGAAAACGTTGCATATTTTCAGCGGACGACGCGCCTTACATTATTTTATTGTTTTATGTACAAGGAAGATTTTTGAGCGATATCTCAAAATATTTATAAAACAAATCTTAAAACAACGACAATCTCTCACTGTTTAAGAATAGCTGAAGTACACATGAGTGACATCCAGTCCATGCACTAACCTATCAAGAAATCGAGACTATTTCGACATACCTAGGTCTTACTTTAAAAGTGAGCTTATATAAATGATGATAAGAAGTTAGGTTATGTTGAGATCGGCTGAAAAAAATAAACGCAGCTCAACCCAACTCTTTGATTAAAAGCAACGAATGAGCTAGAAGTAACCTAACAACCAATCTACAACAACCAGCCAATCCAACCCAAAACAAATAAATTGATCAAATTAAACTCAACCTATATTAGCCCAACATAACTTAATTATTAAACCTCAGCCAACCAATAAAATCCAACATAACCAAATCTCTCTAGGACCTGGGTTCTTTAAATATAAGTAAAAATTACAACATTTTTCAACACATGTAGGAAAATTATCAAATTTGATTGCCTTTTATATCAACAAGAAGAATAAATTATTAACGTCTAATTTCTTTTTACTATTATTTATTTATTTTTATAAATAGCGAGAATTTCTTTGATAAACTCCCCAATTAAAGAGGAAGGCTTTAGAAGGATACTACGGAGAAAACGGCAAGAAAATTTGAAGCATGAATTTAAGCAGACATAGTGTAGTAATATACAGAGTGGTGGAAAAGTGTCAAAGCATGGAAATAGGGCAAGGCCTACGCGGACCCGGACGAATTTTTTTGCATTTGAAAACGGTCGATATAACAAACATGCGTTGCCTCTCGCATTTCCAGCTTTTCAATAGAAACTTGCCAGATTTCGGACAGAACATGACTCAGTCAGTCACCTTGTGCATCGCGCCGTTGCTTGAAGGCTTTAAGGTCAGGTGCATTTTATTTATATTCCCTGGTCATCAGACGAAAATACCATGTAACAATTTCGTTTAATGATCGTACGTAAATAGAATCGCGTAATTTGTGTATTTATGTTGTCAGGAAATGTCACTTACGTGTGAAATGTTCGATAAAAATAGGTGCGACCTATAGATTATTTAATTAATAATTTCAACCCAAAAAGACTGATAAATTTAAATTATGTGGTTCTTTATAACTTTTATTTGGTTGGAAGGAACCAATTTGTATCGATGGAGATCTTGGATCTGTAAAAGGAAATGTGTCACTTTGGGTGTGCCACAAAGGAGTAAATAGGTCCAACATTGTTTTCTTTTTTTTAATAAACGATTTCTGTTATGAAAAACATCAAGTTTTCCGAATAGTATTGTAATTTAAAAAATGATTACTCTAGAGTCCTCATAGTGGTTTTTGGTATTAAAAGCAATGTGTGCTTTAAATAATCCTAATATATACAGGATTGCTAAGAAGTTTAGAAACGCCATCATGCTTCCGTTATTATTTTCATCTTTGTGTGGCGGGACCAATAAAAATAGACTAGAATTGAAGAAACAAATTTTCGAGAAAAGAAGAAATAATTCCGTCGCATATGGACAAAATATTAAAGTCGAATCTCTTGAATTTGTACGCCATCGATCAGGCAAATTTCACGCCAGTACAGTATTCTTGGATGCCTTTAGCCTAGCAAAGCGTTCGTACGTCGATTATTACCGCGCTAGCTAAACGTAGCTCTCGCGCAACATATAAACGTTTGCGGAAACTTTAATTAAAACAAGATTCAATTAATCTTGTTGTTTTCCTTAATTTGCTTAATCCGATTAACGTGTGGCGCTTTATTTGCTTGTGGCGTGGAAGCTTTAAATTTTACTCTGCTGCGTTGCTAACTTGTCCGAAATTCATAAATGATGCAGTGCCTATCCAATTATATTTAATATGACGTCGTTTCTCAGATGTTCACGTAACATTTACAGCATTCTGTCACCATATTTCAAATAACTACAAATTGGCATCCGTTTCTCATTTTATTTTTTATTTTTTATTTTTTTTTTGAATAGTAATGGTAATGTGTGTTCTCTATACACTAACGTTTTTTACGCCTTTTTTAAATTAGTTGATATTGACATTAGCGACTTTAATTTTACGACCAATTTCGTCGTATCCCCTAAGTAAAGCACACGAGCATGATGACATTTAGTAAAATGGGCTTTAATAGTAAACGGCGCGTTCCTAATTGAATTGTGGCGGCACTACAGCACGAAATCGAGATTTTAAGTGATTTTATTGTTGCCGTTATACCGACTACGGTCGTTAAAGTTAGGCTTAATGAAGTGGAAAAACTTTACGAGCTAGAAGAATGTCAGTAATTTGTATGTTTTGCGTCGGATATTTTTATCGGAAAATATTTGCTGATAATTTCGTTTCTTTTTCAGAAAAGAATGCAAAAAATGCAAGTGCACGAGGGAAAACCACGACATCATCGTCGAACACGGGGCGAGGGCGAGATTGGGATTGAACGTCTGTCATGACAGTTTAGAACCCAGGGGACTGGGATATTCATTCGTGCCACCAGGACTTAGTACGGCCAGACAGGTACTTGTGAAAATATTGCAAATTTTTATTTTGTTGTTTCAATTTGTGCCCATATGTAAAAATAGTAACTTTTAGCAGTTTATCATTTGCTTATGATTTTTGTTTATCTTTTTTCAGGTGGAACAGTTCTATTCTACGTTGCCAGCTCACGAAGTGCCAAGATTAGGAACGAAAGGCGAAACGATACGTTTTCAACGGATAGCCAAGCAACTGCCTAAACAGGATCTTGCGCTCAGCGCCTGCAAGTTCATCGAAACTGACTATAAAAGTAGTTACGAGGTAAATAAAACGGCGATTTCTCACAACTTCAGATTTACGTATTTCCCCGTTTTAGGATTTTATCACGGCTCGTAACGATATAGCTCTCGATATTGGGGTGGCTCGATTACCCCGCACGAACAGCAACTGTGCCGGTTGCAACAAAGCGTTGCAATCACAATTGCCATGCGTATCCGCAACTCGGATGGGAGACCTGTTGTGGCATCCGGGTTGTTTCAAATGCGTCACTTGTAATGATTTACTTGTGGATTTGGCCTACTGCGTTCACGATAACAATCTGTATTGTGAGAGGCATTACTCTGAACAGCTCAAACCAAGATGCGCCGCTTGTGATGAGGTAAGTTTAATGTTGTCATAAAAAAAGTCATAAAAAAACTGAAAATTCTTCAACAAAATATATGCATTAAAACTTTATGTGTTATAAATTATGTACTTAGACCAATACGTTTTAGTTTGAAAGAAAAACTTGGCGTTCGTCCAAGTGACACAATATGATCATTAGCCATATGTAATAAATTGAAATTTTATTATATTATATACATATGACCCAAATCTATCCAATCCAAATATAAATCGCGTCGCATCTAAATATCGTGAATATCTGCAGTGCGTGGAAAAATCACAGCAAACCAGACGAAACATTCGCTGATTTCTGAAAACAATTAACGACCCGTAATTGGGCGTTCGACTTTAGACGAAACGGCGCGTCTAAAATTAAAATCCACACGGAAGTAAGTCTTGTATATAAATGCTTTTGGTCGTACGTTCGACTCTTCAGTTTAAGGGTGCGTGTTATCAATAGTTTTTACCGGTTTTTCCACAAGTTTTTGAGTTTAGTCGGTGCTTGGAATTTATAGTGTTTATCACTTTCACGGTTCTTTTGTAAGTATTCTATTTGTAGACTTTAATGGAATCTTTAAATTGTGTCAAATAAACTGTTAGTCTTTGGTGACCACAGTAATAAATATTAAAATAAAGCTGTGAGACTGACTGTGTTGGAAAAAATAAAAATAATTTTGTTTTAAAAGCTGAAAGAATTTTATTTCATGTAAACGTTACATATAGTTGAAGTAAATTTAAATGTGCAAATGGAAAACAATAATTTATACGTTATTCAATTTTGATGAAAATTATTTTTTACGATATGTGTATTCCTAAATAAAATCAAAATGATGTAGTTAACGAGATAGCCGACAGGGAACTTATATTTTGTATTTCATAGAATTCTGTATAATTATAATCCGTTGCAGCCGACTATCGCTAGATGGCAACACATACATGACTGCTTGTTAGCATTGACGAAGAGTTATAAATAAATGTGATGAAATTTACATTTTGAAAAAAAATCTTGTTAATGCAAAAAAATAAAATAAAATTGTAAAATCAAGCCTAAAAAGGCTACAAAAAATCTAACTACAACAATAAATAATAAAAGCTAACAAACTATACATTACCAATTTCCGAGAATCCACTGCCATAAAATTGTAGACTTTTTTTAAATTTAGAATTGATTTTAATATTGATTGGAAAAATAATAGAAATAGATAAATATTTTACAAATAAATGACGGTCAAAAGAAAACCTCTTAAAAGCCACTCTCTCCTCAGGGCTGCAAATCTGCTAAAATTAAAAACTGAACATTTTTGTTGCACTTAGTGCCGGCCTGCACGATTTCTTGCTATCAAGCTTACAACAATAATTTTGTGAAATTATTGACGTGTATTCGTTTGTATACTATTTTCCAATAATTCGTTATCTTTACATGGCATTTAATGCAATAGTCATAGAGTATAATTTATTGGAAAAAGTTTTGTATATCAAAATAATTATCGATAAAAATTGATTTTGTTACATTTTGTTACCAATTAACTGCGATGATTGAATTACTAACGATTTTTTCACAAACATATATTCTGCATTTAATCTAAATGCGATAATGCGAGTTCTTGGAAAGGAACAAGATTACTGGGTTTGTTTTCCTTGCTCTCTGTATGGATAGTATTACATCATAGGGTCGACAAAACACAACTCGCATATAAATTTCTTCCGAATAAAATTCAGTGCGTTTTTTTGTTTGAAAAAATATTTGAGACTGTATTGCGTTTCCTTCATTTGTGCATTATTGTTACTACTTTAAATTGATAATTATGGATAATTCAGCAATTGATGAATTTTCGGTGAGTAAGCAGATTAATTTATTAATTTATTATTATTTTATTTGTTTTTTGAATTTATTAAATTGATATGAATTAATAAAAATTTACCACGGATGCCAAAATAACAGTGCCAGAAAATTGTTAAAATTATTCTGAATCCACATTTTTCTCGATTAAAAGATATTTTAAGATATTGTACTAAGTTTAACAATTAGTCGCAAAAAAAAATGATTGGAAACTTGAAAATATTCGTAACACAAAAATTTTCGACTGTGATTATAATTATGATTTTTCTGAATGAATTTAAAAATAAATAATGGAACCTTCAACCCAACTGTTACTGTTTATTTCTCGTTGTTTAAACGGACCGGAGTATTTTGTGAGAATGCGTAGGTTTATATACGCGAGTGATTTTGCTCAGAAATTTTAGTGTCGTGTGTATAACGATTTACAACGATTTTAACATCAAAATGGATTTTCGGGCTATGAAATTCTTACAAAATTAGGTTATGAACTTTTTGGATTGATTCCTAGACGTTGATAAATGGATATATTTTTAATTTTATTAAGCAAATATGTATTTCTTCTGATTCCAACGAATCTAAGTGGATTTTTGGTTTAATGAAACTCGTTTGTTTCGTAACAAAATCATCAATCTTTTGTATACAGCTGCAAGTTTATAAAATAACAATTTGTGAATGCATTTGCCAGAATAATAAAATATAATAGCGGTGTTTTCGCAAAATTTATTATTGAAAATTGGTCACAGATACATTACTTTATTACATAATATATTACCCTTCTAAATAAATAAAACCCTTCTAAATATTTATTTTAATAGAAACAAATAATGGAAAAGAAAATAATAAAAGCCAGTATGAGTGACAAAGAGTTAATAAAATGTATAAGTGGTTTATAAAAATGGGAGTGCAGAGAAAAATGATCAACGGAGAGAAATATGTACTTGGACGTTGGTATAAGAGGAAATTAACAAAATTTTGGAAAAAAGATTCATTGTCTAGAGAATCCTCTAAAATGACTGTCTCATGATAACAAAATAGGGTTACTGATAATATCGATAACACTGTAAACTGTAAATTAATGAATATTTATCGTTATCTTAATACATAGTTAACAATTAATATTGCCATTTCTAGTAATAAGTAATTGTAATTATAATAATTTTCACTTATTTTTTGTTTTCTAAAGACATTACTTTTATTTAGAAACGGAAAGTTTTGAAAAAATCATTTGTAAAGGTAAACGTATTTTAAAGTTGGAATTTTTAGAGAGGAAAACATTTTGTTCCCTGGGGAGGAATTAACGTACTTTTAAAAGACAAGAAGGAATGGACATTATATTTTCTAAAGGTATCGTTGAAAAACGTGTATTTAATAAGTATAAAGGGATTTTTCTCCATGGTTCCTTGAGCTTTCCTAATACTATTATCACAATTCGCCATATGTGACAGGTAAATTCAATTTACAAGGCAGTGTGTTCCAATTTAGTATTGTCGAGATCGCCGTATACGATATTTTTATAATTACAGACTCGTAAGCCGCTATGTCTCAATACGACAGATGTTGAGTCTGGCGCATTCGACCGATTATCCGCATCTGCGAGATGATGAAAAGCACTCTGAAAATGCACACGACACTTAAGAAAAGCCGAGCAAACGGGAGGCAAGCCCGTGTATCACGCACACGATAGACGTCCAATACACGACGGACCGAATATAATCAAGTGTGTCCAAAGAAGGCTCGGATCTCGAATTGCAATATCGCTGACGCTGCGGCGGACTCACTACCACTGCACCTGAAAACGTATCCGCCGATGTAAGTCCTTCAGCACTGTCCACTTTTTCCTTTCGTTTGACGATAGATTGTTAAAAGAAAATTGGGCGGCGAATTTATTTTAAAATTAATATCCTGAAACTAAAACTGAACATATAAATTGGAATCTGAATTTAAACACTAAGGTTTTAGTTTTTACTGGATTCATAAATGTGGCTAAAAATTAATTTGTGAAAGCAAAACTTGGAAGAGCGGGTTAGGTTTGATTCGAAAAATCAGATCCACTTTAGGTGCGATGATAGTTTTCGTGATCAGGTTTGCCGTATTTTCTTTATCCGCAGTTTTGTTTTAATAGGTTCAGTAAGTTCAGTTATTTCTCTTCTTTTGTTTTTCATCTTTGGATTTCTTTTTAAAGAATAGCTTTGGTCAATCCGCACTTGATATGGAACGTAATTTTTTTTTCCTCAGATATTCCTCGTTTGTTTTTAAAAAGTAGAGTCTCGTTCTCTTTAAAATGAAATGAAATGTTTCAGCTTTAGCTACCTAGATGTATTCGGGTTCACTTTTTCTCAAAAATTTCCACTTGCAGATTTCTCTCATCAGTAATTTCTAAAGGGTTTATTCCAACAATACAACTTTTTGTGTGTGTTTTTGGTGGCCCGAATGTGTCTTAAGCTGATCAAGCTTGTCAAGACTGCAGGAGCCCCTTGGTTTAACACATTTATTTCTATTGTTTGCAAGTTAAAGCCGATATGACAATTACGAAACGGCAACAAACGTTTCAAAATTTCAGGATATATAAAGATGCATCTTCAATTTCTGAATTTCGGTTACGACCTAGTTGTCAAGTTCCTTGGCCGGTCGCCATCGAATAATCAAATTTAGTTCGTCAGATGTTAGGCGTATTTTACTAAAATTCCAGCATTACGAATTCTGAAATTATTCTGGATGGCCGTTGAACGAACACTAACCTTACAAGTGTGCTTTGCTTTAAATTGTATGTCGTTGGTGGGCGATGTCGTGCCTATTTACTTTTTGAAATTAGGCACTTCGCCTACGTATCAATCCTTGGCATGATTCATTAATGCACCCACAGCAAAATGAATTTCGGGTTATGCGTAACCAATCAGAAAGTTATTTTGTTTTACTATTTTTTCAGAATTATTCATAGTTGAGTATTTAAGTTATTAAATATGGGTGTGAAATTTCGCTCCTTCGTCAATTACGGCATAAGTTTTGTATTTTTTTAATTTAAAGCTTTTAAAGTTCTATCCTGCCAATTTTGGTTTTATGTAAAGTTTTTTTTCAGTTGATTTTTTGTAAAGTAAAAAAGTCAATTACTCACAATGACTTTACATCCGGAGTAAAACAACCAACATCAAATTCCAAATACATATACTAATTCCAATAAGATAGGTTACTGCCAAATGTGAAAATATCTCGTTATTGAATTGAAACTGAACGCTGCAGTTTTCCATCGAAGTAACAATTGTGACTTCTAGTGACTATTGAAAAACGAATCTTTAATAGAAATTATTAAATTATACATGAAAGCAAAATTTATAAATACAACATTTTACACGTGCATAAAAAACGAAATAAAACAACTTTAATACATGGATAGACTATCACCTACACTATCATTAAGTAATAAAGATAAGATCTTTCATTAATTCGTAATTACAGAGTTACAAAATTACGTTTATGCTAATGATATTATAAATAAATTTTAACAACTAGACTAAAAACTATACAAGTTGCAGGATAATGAAGTGCTTTGTTGATATATATGTATTCAATATTTCCCATAACAATAATAACGAAATGTACAGAGATATTTGTGCAGTTTACCTATTTTTGCCTCTCGAATCTTAAAATGATTATTAATCTCCATCTCGTTTTTAATTTTATATTATTTAACAATAATTCACAACAGTTATGCGTTTTTCTGTTTATTTGTATTTCAAGCGGCGAAACGTCAATGTGAAATATTTAAAGACGTCCATGGCCTTGTTTCGAACGATGGACTTTATTTAACCGTACGACGCGTACGGGACTAGTTCGGTAGACATGCCGTCTGATGTGAACTCGTGACAATGTTACCGAAGGCAGTAAGTTATGTACGAACAGTCTTCAGTCTAAGATATAGGCTTCCGGAGAAGCATTTCTTTTTGCCGGACGAGCTATGGGGTCTCGAGTTGACCAGGTTGCTTACCTATGTGGCGGTAGCCAGTTTCTTGTTACAGATCATTTATGATGAACAATGGGCGTGACTATTAATAACGTGAAAATACAACAAAACAAACGGTCCATTTTATGTTGAAACTGGGAGCAGGAGTTGCAAAAAGCAGATTTCCATATAGTTTATTGTTGTTGTTTTCCTCTTAGGTATCTATAACTCCTGATTCGGTTGTTCTATGTTCTATCTACTTTTTTCTCAGTAAACAGTTCAGTCCTTGTTGTTGTTATTTCTTATTTCGTCATTTTCTAATTTTCTCTAGTTTCAACCTGTTTCAGGTTTTGTAGCATATTGTCCTTTACTATCTTCCACTGTGTTTAGATATCAATATCTACTTCATTTTCTTCAATGTTTCGCTTCAGTTCATATTTGGCCTTACAATTTGGTTTTGACTTTTGTTTTGTCAGTGTTCCCTCTATGGCGCATATTTCTTTAGGATGTTAATGACCTCCATCTGAAACATTTGGGTTTATTTTTCTTGTGTATATTTTTTTCTCAGTTATTTTTTGATTCCGTCACTTTGTAATATGCCATAAGTTTGGTGATTTTATAATACAACTCCTCAATTTTTCTATTGTTTTCTGGCAAGAAATATTCGAAATTCAAAACAACAGATATGCCAGCGTACAAAATTACTTTCAATTAATAACAAAGATTTTTGGCAAACGAGCAGTTCTTCCAACGTCAACACATCGTCGTAAACTTTAAAAATGTCCACACGACTACAGACAAGAATTCGTTTCGTTCACGACCTATCTGCCAATACTATTGGTCGTTTTTATTATGAACGTAAATATCAAGGGTAACGTAAAACGGGTCGCAACATGTCATTATTTTTCGAGTGTGAAATCCACGCCCGGCAGGACGTAGCATAAAAACATGGCGCCGATCGCCTATTATGTAACAAACTTATTTAAGGTTTTGGAACCGTGCTAAGGCTATTGGCGAGTTTTCATCAGTTTTGTCCTAACGACCCGATGGATATCGTCCGCTATGCGACCATATCGAAACGAAAACAAAACGCGTACGCGACACGGTCCTAAGATATTTTCGAGAATTGTGCCAAAATCGACCGAAACGCTCGACGTAAACGCGATTCCGAAAATAAACGTGACCGTGTGAAAATTTTCTACATAAAACGACTTGTGATGGGGTTGTTACTTTCGATTTTGGTGTCATGCGTCGGCGTCATTGAATTGATAGCATTTTATGGAAATATACGAAGGGCTTTGAATGTACCAAATTCGCACGAGAACGATCTTGAAAATATCACCTTGAGTTACAAACGGCTTTTGGGCACTGAATATCGACACGTTCTTGCTGGGACGGGAAAAATTGATACGAATTTTGCGTTGAATACTTCACCTAATGTTATTTTTAATGATCCGCATGTTACATCATCAACGACTAGTAACATCTATGCAAGAAATTCCAATCAAATTAATGAAGTAGAACAAATCAATAATGTTGCTTCCACATCAGCAAATATTTATTTTGATGTTATCAACACGGCAACGTTAAACCACGATTTGATCAGTTCAAAAGGATGTAAAACTTTAATTGAAAGCTCAGTCTCAAATCAACAGAAATCTATACAACTCGGACATCAGCAAGACATCGTAATTCTGAATGATGACAGTCACAAATCCATTTATGAATGGAATTGCAAACTTGCAAAAAATATTTATGCACCAGTACAAGAACCATTTGATGTGATCCATGGTAGACGTTCATCATCGCCGTTCCCTACATACGAGCTGCTGGCGCCCAGGGGTAGCGCCAGTTCGGAATTATCGGACAATCAGACGATCAATGTAGCTGAAGTCGAAGAATTCGATGAAGATGAACCCCACACATCAATAAACGTGGACATTGTTCTGGAATCGAAAGACGCTACGACTTATATGAAAAATCGCATTCTCATCGAACGGTCCAGAAAATCCAGATCGAGAGCTCGCTCTTCGTCCCCTTATAATACATCTAAATCATCTACGCTCGAACGATCACGAAGCAAGTCACCAGAATCAGCTAATGGTTCAAAATCATTTAACAAACATACCACGCTTCGATCAAGTTATACAAATATACCCAATCATTTGGAAGAAAAATCCACGCAAAATCCACTGGACGAATTTATGTTTCCAATTTACAAACGCGACGACTTATACACGCCAAGTTTAAGAAGACGACGGACGAAATCCTCCTCAGATGCAACAACAACAAACTGCACGCAAAAATCAAGCTCTAACTCCCAACTGGTCGCTGAAGATTATTGGAGACGCTCACCGTCGCCTTTTCGTAATTTGATAATAAACTCCGATTTACAATATCAGATATTACCGAACGCATTCGATGAAGATTTCAAAAACACTTTGGATGGAATTAAGTCAAGAAATGAAGAACGCAAAAGGGAATTTCGCAGGAAACGTTTCGTCAATTCGACGAGCAAGAAACCTCAAACACACAACAATGAAGGAAAAACGACGATTTTAAATGACGCCAATGCGATCAGTGAAAAAGCTGTTTATCAAAACGTTTATCATTCGGAGGAATGCACGATTTCAACCTTGGAAGGAAACAAAACATCAAAGAAATTCACATCGCGTTTGAATGACGTGAGCGAACCGAGCACGTCTAAAGATACTGGAAAGCAGCCTGAAGCGTTCTGGGTAAATCAAAATCGTTAATGAAGCCATAAACAAGTTTGCTTTTGGGCGCTCTGCCATATATCTAATCTAAAATATTTTAATTAGCCCGTAGAGTAAATTTAGCTCCTAGTAATTTTGTAATGCCCGTATTGAGTTTTTAAACCTGTGACGTTTTGTTTAACAATAAACTGTTAAATTAGTAGATTTTGGTTTTTATTTTAGTTTGCTAGTGCATTCGTGCTCGATACAGAATTCGATCAGTGCAAATGTTTGTTTTTTTATTTGGATTGTTTTGTGTTTGGAACATGAACTTTTTATCATTAAGATTCTAGAGATATTTTACAAAAAAAATCAATATAAATTAAAAATCAAATAAATTTCTTGAAATTGTATTAGTGTGGTGCACATCTTATGTTATGCCCCACACGTAGGGAACGCCCCCCATTTAGTGCATCCATGGTCTGTCTGAACACTGGCTTATATCGTTCTATAGTCCACCGAACATAAGTTTTTTAGTCATAACCATAAAAATAATCCCCGATAAATAATAACCAATTTTTGTGTCATTTATTGGCTAATGAAGCAGCAGATAATCCATCTGTTAGGGAAAAATATAAATGGAATTCGGTGTAAACGCACAACTTTAAATATATACAGAATGGAATTACATAGAATTATCACCGTAGTTTGTAGTATTGTCGACATAATTTAAAAGCATGTTTTGCGTTCTTTGTTTAAAGAACATATCGGTGTCACATTTTAATGTAAATTAAATTTTACATTACGAATTAAACTGTAAAGCCTTGCATTATCTTAGCTAAACGTTTACGTAGGTGAGAGAATTGTTATGCGTTGTGTCGATCAGAATATCGTGGCATCGATCGAGTACACCGCCCGCATAAATTTGGTTGAAAATTATAATTACATTTTACTTGTTAAAAATTAAAATGTTTTTGACATACTTCCATATAAGTCATGACCTATTCATTTTGTCTATAATTTTTTTTCCCGTTATTGTTTATTGCAAAAGTTATTTTTTTTTTGTAATAAAACTTGTAATAAAATTTGAGGCATATTTTATTTTCTGATTACATAGCACTCGTATTATAAATAATCACAGATTTATTACATCATTATATACATAATACGAAATTGATTTAAAATGAAAATATGCAATTTTTCTTACGATTCTAAACAATTTTCAGTAATGCATTTTTACTTTATTTGTTTCATTTTCTTTGTAACAAAATAAGTAAGTACAACACAACAATAAACGTAAGCAAATATGTCCATATAATTTTGGAAAGTATAAACTAAGTTATTTAAATATATATCATAATAAATAAATTATAAATTGAAGTAATAAAAAATCGTTAATAAAAGTTGATTTTTTTCATAGAGTGAGTGTGCGGTAATCCAATTCGTTAATTCTAGTGATGCAGTCAGCATCGGCGAACATTTACAGCGTTGCGTCAGGAATTTGATGTATTTTTGCCCGGCTATATTCACTTCGACCAACCTCAAATCACAACGCCAGCCGCACACCAACGTACAAACACACGCATACTGAGTATTGCACCCGGCACTAAAGCAGGCCGTTTCGTATCATTTTCTAAAAATACCAAGCGGGACGCCCTAAGCGTTTACCCATCCGACACAATTCAGTCCGTGCCCGTAGTTTGAACAGTTTGTGTCGAAACCAGCATATTTAGGAAGTCATCGACGGAACAGACAGAAGAAGAGCGAAAAAATGGGAGACGTAGAGGTCCATTCCAACTTCACCATCACGGAGAAAAAGACGAGGAAGGTGAAGAAGACGACGAAGAGACGCGAGAGCAATGACCAAGGCGAAGTCACCATCACCGAAATCGAACGAACCAACGGAAATCAGGGGTACGTGTTGGCAGGCAATCGACGAGAAAGAAGATCTTCGTAGATGTGCAAAACTGTGGTTTAAAAGTTGTATAGTATTGCCATAGTGATGGGTACTTTTTTCTTCCTAAAAGCGAAAGTTTTCATTATTCAACGCGGTGGTTCATCAATATGCTCCATTACCAATTTCATTGCTCCAAATAAAAACTTGGCTTCTTTTGAAATGTTATGAACATATCAAATTATCATCGGGTCGATTCCAACCAATCTTAGCAAAAACACGATTGGAAATTGGATATCGTCCAATTTGGACTTACTCTTATATACAGGCTGTCCCAGGACGTTTACAACAGCCGATATCTCAGAGACGGTAGGTCTGATTTATTTCAAATGCAGAATATCTGTTTGAGCCTTAGGGAAGATCATTTCTGTAATATTAAACCTTCATTCCCAATTTCCAATTCTCAGCAACAAATATTGAATTACGAAATTTAAATGGAACACCCAGTTTATTGTTTCATTATTCGAAAATACACATTAAAACAAATTCAGTAGTACAATTTTGACAACAATTTGGTTAGAAAAAGGCAGATATAGACACTTAAAAATATTATTAGTGTCAAATTCTTGGTTGATAGAATACTTATCTTTTTTTTTTAGAAAGAAAAAAAAACTTAAAAATATTGGAAAAGACGCCCGTGGAATCAGTTATGTATGTTCACAGACGATCGTTGCCATAGTTTTTGATCTTTATGTGATATAAAGATCAAAAACTATGGCAACGATCAATTTCTGTGAACATACATAACTGATTTCACGGGCGTCTTTTCGAATATTTTTAAGTGTTGATATCTATCTTTTTCTAATCAAATTGTTGTCAAAATTGTACTGCTGAATTTGTTTTAATGTGTATGTTCGAATAATGAAACAATATACTGGGTGCTCCATTTAAATTTCGTAATTCAATATTTGTTGCTAAGAAGTGGAAATTGGGAATGAAGATTGAATATTACAGAAATGATCTTCCCTAAGGCTCAAACCGATATCCCGAATTTGAAATAAATCAGACCTACCGCCTCTGAGATATCGGCTGTTGTAAACGTCCTGGGACACCTGTATATAATATATATCATCTTTTTTTTTTCTTTCTTGAGCGTGCATCCAAATTAAAACTCAAGTTGTGCAATAAAATATATTTATTGCACGACTTCTTCGTAAAAATTAGGTTTCAACATATATTCATAAAAGTTTCCATTTCCAGAACTCATGGTCAACATTTTTAAATAAGAGCCGTAATAGATCCTTATAGGCATCTTCTAGAAATTTGAATTTGTTTATAAGAAAAACTAGTTTTATTGCAAAATATTTTTCAATTCATTCTATTGGTTTCAAAAATTTGAGATATTTCAAAATTGAAAAAGAATACATAAAATGAATTTTAGAAGCACACGCTTCGTCTGGAAATTTGAAATACGAGAGATTTAATTCTTAAGCAGTTTATCATGAAAAAGATTGTTTTTAATAAATTTTTTTACAATGAATGCTTTTGTTTAAAATCATTTCTACAATACGAGAATTTTTTGATTTTTAGTGCCTTATTTTTGATTTTTTTATAGATCTCACTTAATTTTCAGTTTTTAAAGTTTCTGAAAATGTGAATTTCGGATAACAAGTTTCCAAAAATATATAGGTAATTCAATAACAATAAAAAAATATACGTACACGTACACGTACGAGTTTTATTTATAAAAATATTTAGAAAATTTGTTTGTCCGCTTTAGCACAAAAGTTAAAGCCTTATTTATATTTTAAAAAGACAAAAATAATAACTACAAGCGCTTCGCCTTCAACAACCAGTCTAGACTTTTGAATTGAAAATATTTTGTTTTTTTTTTTTATCGAACTAAAATTCATTAAAGATTGTCCCCTCGCCGTGGTTTATTTTTGAAAACATTATTTTTTGCAAAAAAAATCACAAGTTCTAAAGATACCTTGTAAAAATATTGTGAACGTATTCTAAAAGCAAAGTCAACACTTTTATATTAATTTTGTGTCTGACTATATTCAATTAAAAAACTAAAATTAAAAATTAATTTTATATTGAAGATCTATAATTTTTATTATGAATGCTTAACGCCCAAATGACGTAATAAGAATACTCACTCGTAAATTATAAATATAATCCGTTCGGATGATCAGAATGTTAATTTTTGATTTCAATTTTTTTTTTAATTTTTATTTTTATTGTGAAAAATATTTTGATGAACATAGGTATGGTATACTTTTTGACCTTACTTGTAACATTTATTATTATTACTTTTTACAAAAATTACTGTGCACTGTTGCTGTTACATTAAAACATTAAACGTATGCTTATAATAAGCCTTCTTCGTCAGTTCAAGATACAAATTCAATCCATTTTTTATTATTATTTTGGTCATACAATTCCAATTAAGATTTTTTAACTTTCAATTTATTTGAACAATTTACATTATCTTACTGTCCGCGCACAATTTTATTTTATATCCGTACCCTTTTAAATTGATACATTTGGTAAATTACTGAAATATTTTTTTTTAATTACATTACTTTAACATTTTCATTTACCACATTTTCTTATTTCTTTATTTTTCAGTTTATAAAATACAAATGGCTTCGTTTTTTGCATTTTATCATATTTTTTTACCACACGCATTGTGATAAATTACATAAACTACAAATGAAAATTTTCGCTTTTGTTACCGTACTGACAACTGTTACTTCACGTCCACAACATCAACAACATGCCAACACGTGCCCCTCATTTATTCCAAGGTACATTTATAAACGCAAAAGTTTTGTTAAAAATTGTATAATTCGTCGAATAGTCAAATTCACAAGTTTTATGTGCATTTTATGGCGTCACATTTCGCGCGCTTGGATACGTTCCAAGATGAGCGTCGGCGTCGTGCCGTGTAAACATTTATTTTGAAATATTCTTAACTAATATTGCGCTCGAAGAGTGTTGTTTCGTTGCCAAAAATATTTAAAAATTTATAAACATTTTTTGTTGTTGTTATTTATATATGAAAGGTGTATAATTCTACATAAAATTAATTGTTTAATGTATAATATTTAATAGGAGTATATAGAAATTAGTTTTTAAAATTATATCTAACGTATGTCTAATCTTTTTACTTATGTCTTTGACAGTACTGTCAAACCATTATTGCAATAACTAAGTTTGCTGTCTGGGTATATTCAATTGTTCGTCAAAAGTTCCGGTAGCATTCACCATTGGCGTATAATTAATGGTGCTCCAAACGTATGGGCGGACTTCTGGAGTAACAACTTTCTCTTTCGCAGAAAATAAAAACACACGTTTGACACATTTGACACTTGAATTGTTTATCTTGGTCTATTAATCCATTTCTTTGGAAAAGTTTTTTGATGCCAAATAGCACCTTTAAGTTTATAATATCCTCTTCATATGGATGGGAGAAAATTAAATTATATTATTGAAACTCTAAATAACTTTCTCCACTCAATGTTTCTTCAAAAAATTATGGACCTATAATACTAATCGTATTATAAAAAAAAAAAAATAGTCAAAAAATTATGGACCTATAATACTAATCGTATTATAGGTCCATAATTTTTTGACTATTTTTTTTTTTTTTCACTATTCCAACGCAAAAAATATTTCTAATATTTAAACATTTTTCTTACGTACCTTCGCCAATGATTTTTCCACCGAATCAAATTATTAAAAATCTGTCCCTCCCCATTAATAGCATTGATAATAAAAATAAATAGGGGAAGGCGGGGCAGAGCGGAATGATATTTAAACAATATTTTTTTAAACCCAAACAATAATGTTTATAATGAATTTTTTCACCTCAAAGAAGTCCACATGTTTTCTACATAATGTAAATTTTTTAGGCTTTAATTCCGCATAGACATGATAAAAAATATATTTGGTACGTTGGTGTACTTCATTTCACAATGCCCCACCTGTGGGGCAAAATAGAATGATGGGCGATTTTCCTTTGCCATGTCTCGTAGAAATTTTTTTCTTTGGTGTGCAAGTGTCCTCATCCTCCTTACTACTAGAAGCAGGAACTGTAGTTTTAGTTTTTTGCTTTACCTTGTTTCTTAGACTTCTCGTTAGCTGTGCTTGAAGCTGCTAACACTGTGCTCAACGTAAATTAAATGGCACAACGCCTTCTTGATCGGACAATCATTTATGGACAGTTTGTAAATCGGGTGATTCAATAAATTCAAATCAATAATTGCTACATATGGAATGGAATTATTCCACTTTGCCTCGTTCCGCTTTGCTCCCATTATAGTTTTAAAATAATAAATAATCTCAAAAGATTACCGTTACCAATTTCATTGCAAGAACATTACCAACGCTTACGCAGATGCACAATTCCAAATCGGTAAAAGATTTGGGTATGTACAATAACATCAACTAGCCAAACAACATAATTTGTACGCTTAAATATTTACATCAGAGGAACTTAAAATCACGAATCGCGTATATCTCACAAATAAATGACGCCATCAAACTAAAATTCTCAACAAAGGTGTGTTTCCGTGCTATGGTTACAATACAAGCCACCAGTATATGGGCTCACATATTCTCAAATTAGCCATACCATTCTACTTTGCCCCCCATTTCACTTTGCCCCGCCTTCCCCTACTTAGTCTTGACTTCATTTACCCAAGTGTGGAGTTGTGGAGTTACATTTCTCAGTACCTCCTGATGAACCTTAAACATCTTTTCCTGTTTTTGGGAGCTTCCTTTGCTGCACCCTAACTAAGATCTTTACTTGACAGGATTATCACTACAGTATTGTTCCATGACCTCCTAGGTCTACCTTTGGTCTTTTTCCCATCGGGTACCTTTTCTCGATTATTCCAATTTCCGGTCGTCTGACATACCTACTAGGTGCCCAAACTTGCATACCTGACCAATAAAAATAAATACAAAACTAATAAAAACGTCGTCATTTTTTTCAATTCTCATTTACGGTAATAAATTTATTTACAGTTGGAATTGTTAAATTCTGTAAATGATGGTAATTCATCAATTTAAAAACTCGTGTTTAACATATTTAATTAATACGTTTGTTCTCTTCCAGCTTATTTTTAGTGGCGAATACACCAAGGCGATGAACAAGGACTGGCACGGTCAACACTTCTGCTGTTGGCAGTGCGACGAAAGCCTTACTGGACAACGTTACGTACTTAGGGACGAACATCCATACTGCGTTGCCTGCTACGAATCCGTTTTCGCCAATGGCTGTGAAAAATGCAATAAAACCATCGGCATCGACTCCAAGGTTGGTCGAAAATTTTCAAAGAAATGATAGGATAATTGTTGTCGTAGAATAATTGTTTTCATAATACAGTTGATTAGCAATTTTTCATTTTCTTCTTTGCCATTCACTTTTTCCCATCCATTTTCTTTTCATTCTTCATTTGTATTTTTGTTTTATTCTTTTAACAATGCAGTTTCTTTAAGTGTTCAGTTCGTTTTTGTTCTCCTCGTCCATATATTACATTTTAGTATCCTAGGAAAAATAAATTCTTCTATAGTACCTACTTTATTACTAGGTTGTGTTAAATCTTTATTCGACGTAACCGCTTCCTCCTGAAAGATAATCTAAATACGAATGATTACACCTGAGTGTGGCCAATTTTCAAAGATTTTCCCAAAATTATCGTTTCATAAATACAAAGCTTTCCTGAATTATCATTTATAAAAATAAAGCTTTTCGTAAACATTTTTATTTTTTTTTTTATGATTTTCAGGATTTGTCGTACAAAGACAAGCACTGGCACGAAGCATGTTTCCTCTGCACCACGTGCGGTGAGTCCTTGGTTGACAAACAGTTCGGCTCCAAAGCCGATCGTATCTACTGCGGTCGCTGCTATGACGAAAAATTCGCGTCTAGATGCGATGGATGCGGAGAGATCTTCCGAGCTGGTAAGTGTTAGTTCAAAGACATTCATTTGTTAATAAAATTGAACTTTAAAGAAATTCTGTTATTTGAACTCGCAGCATTTATTATGTGTAGATGATTCCAAGTTTTCTGAGATTTCCTACACACAATGTGTCAGTTTAGTCGTCAAAAAATTACGTGACTGAATAAGTTTGTTTTTTAGTTTGTTGGCAAAAACAAATTTTACCTTCTCACAAAAACAAAATGTACGTAAATATTTTCCATCGCCCACGGGATTTAATTTTTATATATTAATTTGATCGTAAATACATATTTTCTTCATCAATGAGTTTGATTTTTCTCCTACTAGAAAAATTTATGGTCACGTGACCGATGAAAGTATGTAAACATTCCCTATAATTTTAAGAACGTGTTATGAGGCACACTAAAAGAAAATGGTGTTAATTACATTGCTTTAAAATAAAAGTATAAATAATGATCTTCGGCATCTGTCTGTACAAAAATACCATCTATTCCCCTACCTATTCAACCTAAGACTTATTGTCGAGGTCTGTGAGAAAACGAACGTCGACATCTGGTATACGTGTCCAACAACTAAAATAATGATCTGAAAACCTATTTATAAATCAAACAGGGGCGCTGAAACGGCTTACTAAATTGCTAAAGTTATGCAACTTTTATAACGTTAAAATTTTAAATTGCGGTATCGCGTTTACGCTTCATTAAAAAAACTTTTCGACTTTCGTCTGAGTAATAATGAAGAAAATTCTACGAAGTTTGAACATAAATTTAAGTAATTATATTACTTCATTTTTGGACATAAACTGTATAATTCAATTAGAACCTCACCGATAAACATATTTTTCGAATTTATGAGAATCTTGGTTACAATTTTTTCATAAAATTATGTGAGGTTATAGTTATGTTTCTCAGCTTTAATTCATATACACCATAGCTTTCTTGATTTAACAGAAGTATAATTTTTAACATGTTTATAGTCATTGAGCTAAAAAATACTTAACAGAAAATGTATAATTAAAATAACTTTATAATCAACTGGAAATAATGCAGCCAGCCTCCTAAACGGTGTTTTGCAAAATAATAAATTTATTACATAGAAAACACATTCACAGATACGATCACACAAGATAATTTTAATTTGCCCATTTACTATATTTACATAAACGGTACATACCCATTATTAAATGTAAATAAATGCATGTTATAAAATTTTTACAATTTTAGAGCACAGAACAAATCAACTTTAAAAAATACGAAAAAATTCCACACATAAAAGTTGGAACTAAATAATTCTGCACGTCTCACATGAAAATCGTTTCAGCAAAACAGAAGTAATTGATATGCAAACGCCAATGCAAAACATTAAATAAATAATGCAAAAATACAAACAAGTGCACGTCGCGTAATTAACGAGCATCATAGTTGGCCGTGTATAGCGTGTTTACCTACAAAGTAGGAAGTGCTAAGTAAAGGTGTTTTACATCATTTCTATTTCGGCAAATGCTGTCATTTTCACGAGCCTTTCTCGTATTAGTAGGAGCAGTCTAGGATGTATATAATCGATTATTATTTCTGTCGTTTCATTTTAACAATTTATTTTAATTTTAAGCCAACTAAGGACACAATAACATTCGACCAATCACGTAGTTTTAAGTAAATATTGGAATATGTTTGATATAAATATCACCTTGTCCATTACCTTGCGAGCAGAAAGTTTAACTCAAATAACGTATTTGTGGGTCGTCCTTTGAACCGATTTTGACGAGCAACATAATAACTTTCGAAAAAAAAATCGCTGATGACTTCTGTCAGTTAGATTTTGGAGTTTAACCCCCAACTGAATCAACTATAATACATTTTTAAAATATCAAGTGGAAACTTGGAAAAACCAGAACTAAAATTGAAACCGTTTTCTTTTCTTCTTCTATAATGTTCGCTTTTTGTACACATCAATAATTTTTGTTAACAATTTTCAATATTATAGTACGACATACAAAACTCCCCGGGCAACTTATCCTATTCGATTGAAGATCTTTAATTTCTCATTGATCTTTACTTATTTTTTTATTAGAATCCAAAAATTTAACCATATTACAAATTTGAAAATGTTTATAGCCTTTTCTTTCATAGTTCTCTTAATTTTTGATTCATTTTTGTTTGGTATTACCGTTAATAATTAATGCCCATATGTGGCAAGGTTATTACAAACCATGAGGCACATTACGAAATATGAATCATTCGATTTTAATAATTGAAAACACAACCATATGTCGAGTATCATGACGATCGTTCGTTAAATACTTTTTCGCTGTCGCACAATTTTCAAACAGTGAAAGTTTCGCATGTAAATAAATTGCGAAAGTAAATGTAAGTAACGGCCAGACGTCTTTAATGATTCAATTGAATGTATTAATTGTATTTTTAAAATTGTTTCTGTCTATAGGTGCGTGTAGGCAGCAATATAAAACTTTAACCTTGCAAGGCATGTTTCGATAGCCTGGTACGAATAAACAGTTCTTTAAAAGTCTTCGATGTGATGAGTCAAGCGACGTGCTTGTGTTGTTTTGTGTCCCATTTTTGAAAATTAAAGTTTTGTCCGCTCATTTTGAGTTTTAAAATGTCGAGTGTTTTGAGTGATCAGTTGAACGGATTGAAGTTACAAACGAAAACTGTTGGCGAAGATCGAATAAAAAGGGCAAAGGAAAATAATGAAGACATTGCAATATTATCGATGGAATTGCCCGGGCAGAATAAAAATTTTAAATGTTCGGCTGGGGAGGATTGTCTTCTAGGCAACCCGAAATTATTGCCCATAGGTTAGATTTGAATCCTTCATTTTTACTAATATTTTATTTCATTAAATGATAGTAGATATCATTATAATTAATTTATTATTGTTATTAATTGCTATTAAAAAACTTGTTTTATTATCCAAGGACTGAAGAAAAACAAATCAAATCACATATAATATAATAATGACCGTCTTCCCTAATCTTTTATAAATATCCATAGCCTTTTTTATTTTAAGATAATCCATTTAAATTGCCTTGTAATCAGCGCATTGATATATTTTTCGCTTTTTTTTTAAATCCTGACTTCCCAACAATCCCATCCAAAATGCTAATAAAATCAAAACATCCTTATATCCTTCCATTCTCTGTGTAATGTATTGGTTTCCAGCTCCCTTTTCTTCCGTCCATTGTCATTGTATCACATATTTCATTGAATGTCATCCTGTTCACTTGCAAATTTTGCCATGTTTTCCCTTAATCTTCATTTATGTAGCTATCCTACACATCCCATCATACAAATTTGTTCTCAGTCCGCTTTTTTATGATTTTGTCTTTCCCTACATTTGCTCACCAATTTCTCAGATTTGTTATATCCACCCAAAGTATTATTTTTTAATTTTTGGGTTCTCTCATTAAAAAATGTTGGAGAAACTTACTCATAGCTCATAAGTAGCATGATCCATTGTTAAAAGGTGGGTATTTATATCAGTTTATCGTACAATAAAAACAACAAAGAAGAAATAAAACCATAATTATGTATTAATGAGAAAATGTTTATGAACGTTTAGTTTTTAATGCGTTATAATGAAATCTGTAAAAATTTACGTGTTCTTTTACGAAAAAATGTTACCATTTCCGTTATAACCGAAAGCTTGATCTTCTTAACTTCTTACGTTGTGGACTGGATCAAATTTACCAATTTTATCCATCTATAGAATACCAATATAATTCACAAGCCTTTCAATTATCAATAAGCGCGCTCTTGTTTACGTTTGCGCTCAAATTCTTTCTAGGTGACTATGATGAATCATGTCAGCTGACTACTTGCAAACAGATTTCTATTGTATCTCAAAACTGTTAATACAACGTCCGACAAACTGTGTCGGATTTATTATTTACTTTTTACACAATTCATATTGTGATGAAATAGTGTAGGAAAAATCTGTGTGTTTAATTAAATGTTGCAAGTAATGCCATAAAATCTCGGAAGGCCAAAACAAACAAAATCTACAATTAGAATATCAATAAATCCAATGAATTATATATTTGGCATAGCTCCGTGTCAAGCTGTTCCATGCTTGGGATGTTTTATTACGATTGTTCAAACCTCAACGTAATAAACTTTCGGTTACAGTATCGATTTCGTGCTGTACAAAAACAATTTGCGTCAACGTCAAATGATACCTATGAAATATTTCGCAAAACGGCTGTAAATATTTGTCTAGAGATGTGTCTATTTTCTGCATGCCGACACAACAGGTGTCGCAGATTTGCATAAACACTTACGAAGGAATTAGAATTTTTAAACGAAATGTCTCGAACCAAGTGCATGATTATTGCGGCGATGACGTAACCATACATTGTATATTTTTCATGTCATATTTTTAGAATCGACTAAGGATTTAAATTTTTTATCGTTTTTAATTCGTTGGATTGGCTCTTCAACCATTTGAATTTCCACCTTTCGTTAATTCTCAAACGAATCCTGCAATATCTATAACTAATCTCGCATTTATGTGAAGACAGAACCACCGTTTTTGCGGATTTTATTTTGAGCCTGGAATAATGTGTATGATCGATCTTTAAAGAAATTGCTCTCCATGCTAACTAGATCTCTACAGCCAATGATTAGTGTGTAGTGAGGTTTCATATAAGAGCTTACATATTCACTTATTTTTTACATTTTTAATTTTAAATAAATCTAATATTCTTCTGTGGGCGACAATTTCTATTTATAAATATGCATTAATAAGTAGGAAATAATAATTTATTTTGTATCATCAACGTGTCATTGACATTTAATTATTGCAAAAGATATTCCCTTGAATGTATTACTTGATTCACTTGGACATTTATTACCACGTACGCACAGTTAATGTATTTTTATCGTAACGTTGTCGTAATTACCAGTTTTTTTTTTTTTTTTATTATGGCCGATGCCATATCAAGTTAGACATACATATTTTTAAAATGAATCATTTGAAGTGTACCATTTTTGGAGATGCGTTCATTGATGACTTGCTTTCATATTTATTTTTCACTTTGCATTTTGTTTAAATTCGTACGCGAAAACTTTCAATTCCTGGCGATGAGTTTCCACTAAAAGTTCGCTCTATTTTTTTCTTTTTATTATTTCTTAAGAACTTGTATGATTTATGTTATTGTGTATATTTATTTTCGAATTTCCTGAAAACATGCTCAGATGTATGCTAAATGCTCTGAAAAATAAATATCTAATATGGAAGCAATTATATAATTTTGATAGAAAAACAATTAGACACATTAACTTTCTTATGAAGTACAAAGCTTCCTTCCATTCTGAATTTTCTTTCAGAACATTTACTTCATTATTGAATTTACTAAAAAAAATTGTTTATGTATTGATGATGTATTCCTGTAAAAAAATACATCATTGTAATAAATTAATTATATGTAGGCGAAGCTAGGTCATATAACAACACAACTGGGTCATATAAAACACCTCATGAAGACTACAAATTGTATAATTAAGACCATATTGTCAGTTTTTTTGTGATTATTATATATTTTTTTACTCTTCAGGCACCAAGAAAATGGAATATAAAACGAGACAGTGGCACGAAAAATGTTTCTGTTGCGTAATGTGCAAGACGCCGATCGGGACTCAGAGTTTCATCCCAAGGGAACAGGAAATTTACTGTGCCAAGTGTTACGAGGAAAAATATGCCACACGTTGTATCAAGTGCAACAATGTAAGTATACTTTTTAAAACTGTTTTCGAACGTTTAAATATTTTGTTGCATAAAAAATTGCAAACTAAAATTCAAAGTTACAACCAAATTGTCTTAAAGCACGAATGATGCAAATACCCTTAATTTCTGCGCCTTTTAAAAAATACTATCAGTAGAGAGTAAAATTATTATGGATATTTCTAATACTGTATAGTATAAATTAATTTATGATAAATAATTATTATTTTAGGTAATCACGAGTGGTGGCGTGACATACAAGAATGAGCCTTGGCATAGAGAATGCTTTACCTGCACAAACTGTCAGACCAGTTTAGCTGGAGCACGCTTTACAAGTCGCGATGAAAAACCCTATTGTGCAGAATGTTTCGGCGAACTCTTCGCCAAACGCTGCTTCGCATGCAGGAAACCGATCACCGGTATCGGCGGCACCAAGTTCATTTCGTTTGAAGACAGGCACTGGCACAATGATTGCTTCTTCTGCGCTTCATGTCGTACGAGTCTCGTCGGAAAAGGTTTTATCACCGATCAGGAAGATATCATCTGTCCAGAATGCGCCAAACAGAAACTGATGTAGATTTAAACTGAACCTTTCCTTTTAATAGATCTACTGCGCTCTCTGTAACTTTTTATGTACATCTTTTATTCGATCTTTAGAACTTGAGGTTGCATTACATCCCCTATATCAGAAATCAGAAAAAGAGCGTTACTAGTAAGTCTTTTTATATTTTCGTGAAAGTGTATGCTCCTAAGATCTTCTCTTTTTATCGTAGTGATATACATATATAAATATAAAATGAAAGAATTTACACTTAAACACAGACACACACACACACACACACACACTCACATGTAACACTATACACTTACACATACAGACATGATTTTAGATAAATTTTACTCAGCACTTTACACACAAAAAATATAATCAAAAAAATTATCAAAAAAAAATGTTTTTCTTAAAGGAAAAAAAAATAATGCCATTTTTGTTTAAGAAAAATATAATCTTAACATTTTTTGGATGTTTATCAATTTATTTTTATATATTTAACAAATTAATATCTTTTGTAGCGATATACTGCTTATATATTTGTAGCATATTAATATTTAATTATAAACGTTAGTTTAACAAATTGTAAATTTAACTAAGAACGAATTAGTTGAACAGATTCTAAAATATCAAATTCGGTGGCCTTATATAAATATACATTTATATATTTGTGTAATTTTTCGGGTGCGCCAAGATTCGCACCAGGGTACGTCTATAGTATACTGCCGTAATAACTTTTATTTTTTCCTTCCCCACTTTGTAAAATTGTATTCGAATATAGGTACTTTTGATTTGTGTAATTTATTTGTAGATATACTTGTACACAGCTTGAGAGCATTTATTATGTATGAGCAATTTTGGTGCTACATGATTTAGTTATAGAGCTTTTTTGTTTTTTAACTTTAGATTAAGATTAGCAATTAGACATTTTATGTTAGACACTGTAATTATTATATGTAATTATTTAAAAGTTATAAAAAGCTTATTGAATGCTAAATTAAATTTGTTTATAATATATTAAAAATGTTTAACTAATTTCAGTGTAATATATTTAAAAACTGTGCATTCAGTTTGACACGTTTTTGGAATGTTGAGGTTTAATTGTTATTGCTTTTAAAAACAATATGATACAGGGCTTTGCTTTTAGGGACATTGTTATATACATATATATACATACCAAATAAAAATGCCAAAAACACAATGATTTTGTTATTTCCTTCGAGTGTTGAATACAAATTGACTCAAATTATTTCATGGACACCAAAAAAATATTCATAACAATATAATAACATAATCAAAATTTGTTGGCTGCCTATTTAAAATTTCATTTGAACTATTTAATTCTTACAAGTGTTTTTCTTTTTGGCAGCTTGCTTATGGCACAAATTATTTTTCAAAAAAAATTAGATCACGGTATAAACTGCTACTAGGTACCGTAAAACAATACAATCTGTGCAAATGGAATGCGATGGAAGGATCATGTTATATTCGCACCATATTTAGAATAATTTTCCGTTTTCTTACAAACATCAAGACTCGTAACCTTGAAACTGTTGATGGCATAAAAAAATCTGCTTCCTAAACAAATTTTGTATACAGAAATAGGTCATAAAGGGAATGACGATGAAACAATTAATTTTTTTACTAATCATAATATATTTTTCATATAAAACTCAAAATCAAATATGATGTAAAAATAAAAAATAAATATATGAGAAGAATCTTAATTGTTAAAGTAATTGTACAAACAGTACATTAACCGCAACAGAATATTACAATACATCGAAAAAAATCAATTGAACGGCTCAATGATGCATGTGCACGCCATTCCATGCACAAGTAGTAAAGAAAACTTGATAAACAAGATACATTTTTATTTGACGATAACGGTTTAATTGCTACCATTTTGCATAGAATGGCGTGTTCCAAACATCATTTCAGACCGTTTTTTAGAAGGAAAACCTATTTGCTCTGCATCTAAACTGTATATGAGTTTTTCGTAATGGAACCAGCTTTGTCGATTGTGTCTTTATGGAGTTGATAACCAATCAACACTTTTGGAGCAATGCGTAACCTTTCTTTTAATTTTTTGCCTATTTCCAATACGGCATTACCACGTGCTGCATCTGCAGTCCATATGCCTGTAAAAAAATATAAATATAAAATAATAATTAGATATAGGAAATACATATACATATATAAAGATTGACTAAAAAAAATGAATAATGGATAGTGATGAAAGTATTTTAAAAGGATGTCTAAAAGAAGAAGAAAAATTCAAAGGACCCCAGTGAAGGGCAAGAAAAAATGAGAAGAATGACAATGCATATGGCGAAAGAAAACCAAATGCAGTAACAGTAACTATCACAGTATTGTTGTAAACATGGTTACAATAATACATATGATGATTTAATAATTAACAAATAAAAACATAAACATGAAAATTAACATAGAAGAGACCATGACCATGACAACTGGGAAATCAGATGCAAAACTACATATGAACAGAAGGAAAAAGATTTTATTCAAGCAGAAAATCTAGATAAATAAATTCTCAAAAAATTTAAATTTTATACAGGCTCACCACCGACTGGACGGAGTTTTAAGGCGAAACGGCATATATTCTCCAACTTCTGTTGCAGGTGGATTACGTAAGTCAATAAGGGCTACATTTTAAAAATACATATTTTCAAATATGCAGGCTGTTATACTTTTTCTTATGGCACAGCCTGTATTTCATTTTTGAATTGTACGTAAAAAATAAGCCAGACTTTCATAAGGGTTCCCTATACCTAAATACTAAGTGTTCTGATTTATTTCGATTTTTCTTAAAATGTAAGGTTTTTGAAAAAAATATATTACCCCCAAACGAAAATAATTATGACAAATTTGCTTTTAGACCTAGATAATAGACCAGTCCCTTAATTTATTTAGCAATTTACTACTACAACTTTTTCTACGGGGCGTTCAGAATTTTCAGTACAATTATTAGCAAATTCAAACAGTAATATCGGGCTTATTTTAAATGGAACATCCTGTATTTTATAAGTTTATCGTGCAGCAAATTTAATTGTCTTTCAAACTGTAGGTTTCCCTATACCTAAATCTTTAAGTTTTGAAGTTATTTAGGTATTTTTGGAGCACCATCTAACTGCAACCACATTTTTCGTCTATTATTTAAAGGAATATTTCCCAAAACTGCTCAAAACTATACCTACCTATCTAATTAAAAATTAAGATGGTAATTTATTACTACATAATCATCGTTTACTACATAAATGACAAATTAGTCATTATGTTAGATTAGATTTCAGTGGTCACTAGAAATATTTTTATAAATGTTTCAAATAAAGTTACTACGGTCTCGATCAGAAATGTTTTCTGTGCATTTTAGTCATCGCGCCATAAACATTGATTACATTAATTATAATGCAGCATACTGCATAAAACTCAATATTTTGGGCACTTTTAGGAAATATTCCTTTAAATATGAGACGAAAAATGTGGTTGCAGTTAGCTGATGGGCCCAAAATACCTAAATAACTTCAAAACTTAAAGATTTAGGTATAGGGAAACCTTATACAGTTTGAAAGACAATTAAATTTGCTACACGATAAACTTATAAAATACAGGGTGTTCCATTTAAAATAAGCCCGATATTACAGTTTGAATTTGCTAATAATGGTACTGAAAATTCTGAACAGCCTGTAGAGAAAGTTGTAGTAGTAGATTACTAAATAAATTAAGGGACTGGTCTATTATCTAGGTCTAAAAGCAAATTTGTCATAATTATTTTCGTTTGGGGGTAATATTTTTTCTCG